>CAKAEH010000022.1:0-14446 GCA_916381525.1 Cercopithifilaria johnstoni
GGGATTTAATTGAATTATATGAATTTAATTCTGTAGATCATCAACACAAATAGTTCTAACACTCTAGCACACCTCTTTCAAAATTTATATTTATATCCTAAAGAAAACTTTCGTTCCTTTTTACTATCAATCCTATATAATATATATAATATATATCCTATATAAGGAAGATACATATAATATATTCGATAAAAAATAACGTTTATTCAAACTGTTTACCGTATAGAATTAAGAAATGTAATCTTTGAAAGATTAATTAGAAATGAATTGAATGAAAAATGTATGTTATCAGGAAATTACAAATGATGTAATTAAAGGTAAGTAATTGATTTAACATAAGAAAGTTATCAAAGTTGGTAATAACATAAAGTAAACAAAATATAGTGTGGAAATAGGAATAACTTTTCTCAGATAATAATGTTAAATATTAATTTTTGAAAATTTAAGAGCTTTTTTTTTTTATTTTATTAATTTGAAAAAATTTTCAATCATTTCGTTTTTTGTCTTTTCATCTTTTATTTCCCTTTATGTTGGACATATGTGTGACATGAACATCTGGTTGAAATGATCCAAAACTATTGTATATACTGATTAGAAAAAAGAAATGAAATGAATAAGCCTTATTATTTTGTTAGGCTTATCGGTTCATCATCATTCATCGATCATATTTATTGCTTATCTGGCTCCATCATCAATGATGGCTTGACCTCTCTGAATCTGTCTTGCCGCACTTTATATATATAGTTCTTTCTTTTTTTAAAAGACAATTTATGTTATTTATCCTCGATTCAATCAATGATAGATTTGTTTTGTGGGTCAAAATTAGTCTATTGATTTTTTTCCCATTTATAATAAAATCGCCAACGATAATAAATCTTTTTGTATTTTAATTGGTTTACTATCTGTAAGGATTATTGATGAAAGGGTATGTGAGTTACTTTGATGAGGAATGAAATGAAATTCTCGAATTAAACTATCAAATATAAAATTGGTATTAATCGTTTGTTAGAAAATGTCTTTTTAAGAAATGAAGAAAATGTTGAAAATTTTAGATTAGAATGTGGTATGAAGTAGAAATGAAAAGAAGAGTAAATAGAATGTAAAATTTCGAAAAGAAAGATGCAATTTGTTTTGCCATCTTTATTGCTTAGTATTATTATTATAAGAATGTATGAAATAAAATTAGCTATAGAGGCAGAACAGAAATGAATGGGATTGAAAAACCGGTCTAATGTTGTATTTACTGCATAATCAGTAGAAAAAATTTTTTTCCATATATTTCATTTAATTTGAAAGTTGCGCTTGGATCAAGTGTATCCGTTAGTACGTATAACTTGTTCTCTTATTATTCATTAGATTTATTTTATCAAACAAAATTATTTACGTGCTGACAAACGTCTTTATTAAAATTTAATTAAATTGATAAAATTTTTAAAATATATTGAAAAATTTAAAAAATCCAAAATACTATTTGATAGCGCTAACTATTTCTTTTATCAATGAGAATGAGATTTTAAATTTTAGATTTGATAAGAAGATCCGTTTTATTGATTTGATGTGTATTGTCATTTAGAATAGAAGTATGAAATTTGTTATATTTGTAATTATTATACACAATTTTTGGATTCACTAGATTAACTCCTAAATACGCATAATCACTACTGTTATGCAGAAGTAATATTTGATGTTGATAAAATGAAGTATTAGTATTTTTCATTTCTTAAAACTATTAGTCAAAAAAATTTTGATGTTCTTTTATACATTAAATATTACTGTTATTGAATTCGCTAAGTTTTTCATTCCTAAAATTATTAATGAAATATAACTGATTAAAATTTTACACCGTTGTAGAAACATTTTAGAAAAATGCTTGAGGAAAAGAAGTTGTTGCAGTTAAATAAATAATTTTTATTTGTCCTGATACGTCATGTATTAAAAAATTAGAATGAAAAATTATCCAGCGATAGAATATTGAAATTCTTTTGTGAAGTAAATTATCAAAACAATTCATACCTTTATCTTTTTTGAGAGAATTTTAATATCTCTTTCATTTATTGAAAAAGCATAAAATTATTGATAATTAATTTGTTTTGTTTTCCTATTGAAAAAAAAAGAAATGATAAAAGTTAAAATAATATAGTATTAATGATTAGAATGATTCTGAAAAGGTTTATATTATCTGTTACGTTTGAAAAATATATACTACGAAAAAATAATTTTATTATTGAAAATTTCTTACTGATAACATTAATATATTTAGGATCATCATATCTTTAAACATTACACAGTGTATTTTAATGCAATTTAGCTTTTAAATCAGACACGAGCAATCATTAATTTCCCGAAACACGATAATCACAATATCACCTGTTTAATCATTAATTTAAAATCTGTCTACTGATTAGATTATTAATGGAATAGCAAAAGTATTAATATCGGATAAATTATATGTTGTAATTAGCAATTTATGTCGACGAAAATTAAACGTTTTCAAATAGATTAGCTTATTAAATTATTATCCTTTAAAAAAATGGAGAAGAAGAAAAGGAGACAAAGAGAAAGAGAGGGAGAAAGAGAGAGAGAGAGAGAGGTACTTTCAAGTGGAATGATTTTTAGTGACCTTGCTGCATCCAAGAAGACTGGTTTTAGTGGACGATAATGTGATTGCATTCAACTTTGCATCTTGAAATCATTATGCATTACATTTTGCCTATCAGAACAAAAAGAGTATCATTAGAAAAAAAGGCAATAAAACAATTTTATCTCTTACTTCCTGCCTGCCTAAATTCACATTCATTGGAAACATTTTCGGAACTGTTTCCATACAGGAGGGAGAGGGGAGGGGGAAATTAAAATTTTATTAGAAACTTATACTTAAATATTCACTTATAAAAAATGGTTTTTATATTAAGGAAGGTAAAAAAGACGTAAGTTTACTGTAACTATTAGTTGTTTATTTTCAATGAATTTTATTAAAAACAACAAATTTATAATCGTTGGAGGTAATTCCGAATTGTTTCTATCTTTTCATAATTGAATTTGTTATTTTTTAAAAGAATGAATTTAACTTTTTTGATGTAAAAGTTTCTATTTTGCATCCTATTTCGTGATCTTTTATTTTGTTTTTTCCTCTTTATAGAAGATGGAATGCCGGTAATAACAGAACATCCACTTGATGTAATTGTTGCAAAAGGTGAACCGGCAACGCTAAATTGTGCAGCCAAAGGTCCAGATCTACAAATTACATGGTTTAAAGATGGTGAACCGGTGATTACAAATAATGAAGAAAAGAATTCACATCGTTTGGTACTTCATACCGGTGCTTTATTTCTACTTCGAGTTAATAATGGTAAGTTTACAGAGATCTCCATATTTTTGCTATAAAATATATTTTGATTTTTTTTGATGTAAACTACTTTTATATTAATTGCAAAAATAAACCGTTTTAGAAATTTAGAAACTCTCAGCAGTTTAATTGGTATTTTGTAGTGAGTATAGATAATTATCTGCCCATATTTGGCATATCGTTGTTGCAGAAACGGCGAGAAACTCACAACAATAAACTGTCAAGAAAATTCCATTCTGATGTAGTAGAATATGCATTTAAATTGTTTAAGTTCCACTTTTTTAATGATGATTACTTTGCACAATGCTTTACCTTTGTAGGTAATATTCGAGACTTCAAAATGAGACGAGATTTACTACCTTAAATTTTCTCTTTTTTAATCATATTATAGCCAGTATTGCTGGTATACTATCAAAATAATGTAGCTGGGAAGATTGTATACAGTAGAGATTGTTTGCAGAGATTGTATACAGTAGCTTCTTCAATTAAAGAATGTCTTTTTCAAGAATCGATTCAACTGATTGCAAATCTGTTGATTGGTCCCTTTTCAGGTAAAGGTAAAGATGCAGATTCGGGGACATATTATTGTGTTGCAAAAAATAAATACGGTGAAGTGTGGTCAAGGGAGGCATCACTGAAGATTGCAATGCTTAGGGATGATTTTAGGATAAGACCGAGGCCAATACAGGTAATTTGGAAAAGAGAAACTTAAAAATCTCACGAGTTTTCATTGCAATTTGCTATAGCTGTTAGCTGAGACATTTGATATTATTAAATTTGGCAAATTTATTTTTTAAATAGTTGGAAATTGTTTGTTTAAAGTACATAATATTGTTAATAACCTAATTAATCATTCGTAGAGAGTAGTTATATGTACATTTATAGGCAGTGATTGGTAATAGAGCAGTCTTAGAATGTTCTCCGCCACGTGGCTTCCCGGAACCAGTTGTCTCCTGGCGAAAAGATGAACGAGACTTACGTCCTCAGGATGAGGATGGTATTGTGCTACATCCGAGTGGTAATCTCGTTATCGAAAAGGTTACCACAGATTTGAAATCCTTTCGTTATTTAAGTTTAATGTATACATTGGAGTTTTTGAATAAGGAGGAAGAAAATGGAGTCAGAAAATCGAATAGTTCAGTAAATTGCAAGATGGGAAATCCCTGCTTAATTTTTGCATTTTCAGGTGCAGCGATCCGATGCTGGTTTTTATCAGTGTGTGGCAACCAATATGGTTGGTGAAAGAGTATCAAATCCAGCACGCTTATCTGTATATGAAAAGCCTTATTTTTTGGTACGTTTATATCAGTGACAATCACAATTATGTAAGGAATTCCAACCGACTTTTAGATACTTTGTCCGTTTCCTTAGTAGTTTAGCATTAAAAATTATTAACAAACGATATCTCAGAAAATGGAATATAGACCGCTTGGCTTACTCTAACATGATGGCATACGTCGTATTGATGACAACTGTTAAATGTAAAATTCTTCTTGAAAGGAAGATAAGTGCTTTTGGCATATGCAAGCGTTTTAGTAGCATTGAGAAAGAAATGCATTCAGCACCGGTTATACAACATAAGCTTCCATTACAACTCTAAAAGCATTCCTTTTTTTTTGAGATCAAATTTCTCATCTCATAAGCAATAAAGAACTTTTGTTCCCTACACTGTAAGTGGTATTATATTCCAGCAAAAGCCACAAAACTTGACTGTCGAAGTGGGATCATCGGTGTTGTTCGACTGCCGTGTTTCTGGTGATCCGATGCCTTCAATATCGTGGAAGAAAAGAAATCAGCAAATGCCCGTTGGTCGAGCCTACATCGCATCTGACAATCGTGGTTTGCGCATTGATAAGTAAGTAAAACTTCTATTAGAGAAGTTATTACTTCTTATTCAGCCCTATTTCATTATTTCACTTTTATTTTATTTTCTCATCATATTCCTGTAATTGCATAAAAAAATTTCACGACACTTCATATAATATAAAACTATCATTCTTTTTTATTGAATTTCTGAATAAACTCTTTACGATTTTTCAGGATTCAGTCAAGTGATGCCGGAGAATATATCTGTCAAGCGAAAAATCCAGCCGGAAGCATAGAAACATCAGCTTTGCTAAGTGTACATGCTGCGCCATCTTTTACAAAAACTCCTCGTGATGTACTTGTTGACTCTGGTTCTGTTGCAAAATTCCGATGTGAAGCAGAAGGCCAGCCTCAACCAGCATTGTTTTGGTCAAGAGAAGGCCAACAGGTTTAATGCTTTTTTCACTGATAGAGTTAATTGAAATAATACAGAGGAAGTCACTATTTTTTGTTTCAAATTGTTTATTCTGGATTGATTCTTTCTTCATAATAGGTTGATGTATATTTTAAAATAAAGTATGCCTTGAAATTCAAATATTTGGAAAATAATTTTGATTTTGATTTTAGGAGGTATTCTTTCCGGGTCACATATCTTCAGACGGAAGAATAAAGGTGACTTTTGATGGTGATCTTACCGTTGCGGATGTAAGACCTGCTGACGAAGGCAATTATGTATGTGCTGCAATGAACCTAGCGGGAAGTAGTCTCACCAAAGCTGCGCTAAAAGTAACTAGTAAAAGTGAGTTTTGCATGCTATACGAAGAGAAATTCATTCTTGAGCAGTTTCTTGCTTATCATATTATGGTTATAATAGCTAATATAGTACGGTCTGTCGAGCAGTAATGGCATTTGTAGCAAGTCGGATATTTTTTTGGATAAATTTAAGATACCTACGTCATTTTAATCTTTTGATAATTATCTTTTTTTAATCTTACAGCTATTATTCATGTCTGTTTTATGGACATCCTTAGAATAAGATGAATCAAGATTACTTTTTCTGAAAGTTGCGGAAATTATTAATTTCAGTATCACTATCTAGCAACAGGCAGTTCAAATCTAACTTTTGTTCATCTAAAAGACTGATAACATCTGTCAGATATTGTCTTGACTGGATGAAATAGTTTTTTGGCCGACACACGTACATTTTATGTACTTGATAACTAGATTGGATCTTCCTGATAATTATGTCTTTCTAGGAAAATTTGATTCGGAAATAGAAGACTTGAACAAGTAATAATTTTTATAGATATTCTTATCCATCACTAATGTATCATATTATATAGTACGGAAGTCTCACTATAATAGGTAGGAAATAGATTTGATGTAGTGTTTGTTAGCACAAAATAGGTTTGTTAGCATAAGTAAGTTTGATATATTTGTCAGACAGCAAATAGATTTGGTAAATATTTGTCGGATAGCAGTTTCTTTTGTTTCAAAGAACTATAGCCGATTCATTCCTTAACAGATATTTATAATTTTATGATAAAATTTTCTCTTTATCTATGCTATTTCCTTTTTTCTATCCTTGTATTTTAATATCTTTTTTCCATCATTTCTATTATTAGTAATACTTGGAGCTAATAAAATGAATTTATCTATCTCTAACTATATGTTTTGTTTTGTCTTCAGCAACATAATCGTTAGCTGTTAGCACATTGTTTACTCTTTGTTTTAAGTTAAGAACTCTTACAATCTTCATCATAAAAAGAAACATTAAAATGTGAGAAATAATAACTGTTTCAATGATTAGGAATATTATAAGGGACCATTTAACAGAACTGTACTTAGTAAAAATTTTTTAGCATTTAATTTGAATTTTCGTTTACGACAAATTCTTTCAAAATTTCATTGTAAGAGTTTATCGGAAGGTATTTTATGCTTAATGGAAATTAAAATAGATTTTTTGAAAAAACCAAATTAAAATATGAAATTTATAAGAGTTTTCGAAAACGTTTGTTTATCTTAAGCTTTTTCCGACGTATAGAATAAAAACATTTCCTTCCATATTTCATACATGTTATTCAATACATCTGGTAACAATTTTTTCTTTATGGTAAATTTTTAATTTCTTCCTTACATGAATGAATTTTTTATCACAGATGTTTAACGTCTGCTTGATTTGACTGGAATGCTGTTAGGTTGGTCATTATTATCGGCTATTGTGATTGCAGGTGCGGTATCATTTTTTTTAAATGATAATTTGAATTTCATCATCTTTTTCTACCGGTTTTTTCGGTACGAATATGACATTCCAGTTTTTAAAAATCTTTTATACATATATATATATATATATATATATTTGCGAATTATAGGGATAAAAATAAGTTTTTATTGGAAGAATTTGTAAAAATCCGAGGATAAATTATGCTCTCTTCTTGTATCAAATATATTATTTTGAAAATTTCCAACAAAACGTGAAATTTAAAAAAATCTATTTAATAGAAAAAAGCAAGAGAGCATAATATATTTGGTGTAAAAAGAGAGCGCAATACTTCTGCTGCTTACTTCCCAAATATTGTATACAGTCTGTTTGATGAAATGATTAGTTATCATTGGATTGTTGAGATAATAATAAATTTTCATGTAGTTCTTCGATCGGTGCGAACAAAAAGATAAACTTTGCTTTTTCTAGTAGTTTTTTTTTTACTAAGTCATAAAATTTAGAATTATTGTCGTCACATCGTTCTGGTTTTCTGTTATTAAATTATTGAGAGAAATGAAAGATTCAGTGAGCTGATATCAATGTTTGTAAAATACGGCCGTTGNCTAGTAGTTTTTTTTTTACTAAGTCATAAAATTTAGAATTATTGTCGTCACATCGTTCTGGTTTTCTGTTATTAAATTATTGAGAGAAATGAAAGATTCAGTGAGCTGATATCAATGTTTGTAAAATACGGCCGTTGTGTAAAAGATTTTATTTAGAGAATCATTAAAGACAATGTATAAATTGCTATATATCAATGTATCTTTCTAATTATGTCATTATCGATGATCTGTGAAATTCCTTACTGTTCTTACTTGAAATGATATATTTGCTTTTATTGTGATTTCCTTGTTGATCGTTAGTAACCTGAATTTCTCCATCATATCAAAATTGCTTTCTTTCTCAATTGCAAACATCATTTTAGCAATGACAAAATTTATATGCATCAAATTTTTTTGAAAAATTTTATAAAGTCAATGTTATTTGAATAGCACTAAAGAAGTTATAATTTTAAATTACTATTAAAAATTGTTTTGGAATATTTTTGTATATAATTACATACGTAGAATTGAATTCATTTTCATCGAATAGAAATTCATTAAAGGCAGATTTTTCGTTTCTTATTGAGATTGCTAACGAGGAGATTGTTTCAGTCATTCATGTAATGGTTTTAGCGATTGTTTACTTGATGAGTAATCAACAGACTATGAAAATTATTTCTTCTGTTTATGAATGTTAACACTGACTCTTTTTAATTAGCACACATAGCTAATACACAGTTTATTTGAGTTGTAGAAATTGATTCAACGGGGACTTCTACTGCATAATGTTGCTTTGTTACTCGTGGAAAGGGATATTTCATCAATTCATCGTTTCATAAAATATGTATCATTAGCTTATTAATAATTAGTAATCATTCATTTGGCTATTTTTCACTCTCTCATCATGATTTAAAGGACAACTTAAACTCTGTGTGATATCATTTATCTTTACATTGAATTTTACAGTATTATTTCATATGTTTATGTTGGTCAAATAGATTAATTTTATGAGCAGTAGACATGAATTCAATAATGCTACAACTAATTGTTAGGAAGGAAGGGAAGATAATGAAATGAATTTTGAAGGAAGAAGTTGATGTTTTAGAAAGATTTACTACGTAGCTTTAATCATTCGTTTAAAAAATACCCGAATGATTGTGTTTGGGATTAGTAATTTCAATGTTATAATTTTCTTTAAATATCTTATTTAGACTCGAAAAATTACGGTAATTTCTTTTTTAGAAAGCACAAATGCTGTAGAATGTTCTAGTACATTTATTTTCATTTTGAAGACTTCAAAAAAAATGTAATTAAAATTTTGGAAAACTAAATTGCCATACTATAAGACCAAATTATACCCAAACTCTAAACTTGTTTTCAATGCAAAAATTAAATGAGAAAAAAAGCTCAAATAATTGTGGAAATATAGATTCGAAAAAAATGATATTAGGTTTAAAAAAATTTGAGAAAATTGCTCCCTAAAAAGTAAACATTCAAGAAACATGCTTATTTGCTGATCCATTTCATCAATTTCACAATTATGGAAATTCCTCAAAAATTGATAATTGCTCTATATATCGTATCAAATGTCAAAATTTCACATCACTGAGAAAGAAGGAAGAAATTATTATTTATATGCATACATTAAGAGACTTGTAAAGTTATACTGAGAGATTAGAAAGATGGGACGTAGCCATAATTTAATAGTTTACAGACTATTTATTTATTTATTTATATCAGTGGCATCAAATATTGGATAATGTTTTGAAATCAACCACTAAATGGGAACCACTTTGAGGGTGAAGATTAATGAAAGTGTGATAGAGAAAGAAAAAGAGAAAGGGCTAGGGGTCAGAGAGCAGGCGATTTGTTTATTGTGATAGCATAAGCGAGAGTTATAATATTTCCTTCGTTTACAGCCTTAACATATAAATCACAGATACAAATTGCAATTATTTGATGCATTTCGTTTTTGATTATTTGGCAATTTTGATTAGTTATGTCCGCAATAAGCAGGTGCAAAAGCTGTTATAGTTTCTGTGAAATTCGAGATTGCTGGAAAGGATCAGAGGTCAATTACATGCTGTACCGAAATGATGTTTTATTTTACGAATGGATCTTTTATTCCACTAATAGTCGGTTTATGGGATATTATCCTTTTTATTTCCCATACCGTAGAATGATAGATTGATTGATGAGTTATTTATGCGATGAAAATCAGATGATGATGTGTGGGTGTAGTTTGAGTTTTAGCATAATAAGCATAAATGATCAGACAGGCATTTGGCATTAACTGATAATTGGGGGAGATAATTTGTGTGTTGCTTGGCTCTTTACATGACTATAAGTGAGCGTTTATGACGGGTGTCAAATTACTTGACGACCTAGTCACCGTTGACCATTCGGTCTATTAACGGTACCGATAGAAGATGCATCGTCACATGCATGAGTACCATACGTTGAAGGTAGCGAAACATGTGGTAAATTATTCTCTCTCCCATTTTTCTCTACATCAATTTCCTTCTTTACGAACCCAAATTAGCGTCTTCCACCTCCGTTTCATTGGGTTGTTGTTGACCCTTTTCAGATATAGCTGTATTGTACGAGGATCTTTCTCTTCCTTCTCTTCCACTCCGTATCACATGTTTCAGCAGCAGTCTATACCAATATCAGTTTGACCTTGCAAGATTATTTCACCTCACTGAATCCCTTCATTATTGCTTTGTACAGGTATCGCCGGCTCGCTGAATGGGAGAGAAAGATAAGGCGAGTGAGAGACATTGTCACACTTTCAGCTTCCGTTTAGGAATAATTTCACTCCTTCCGTTTCTTCCCTTCCTTTTCCATTGGTCATTCAGGATGTACTCTTTACACCCCATTCATTGTTTCAGTTTCGATAAGATTATATACAGCAAAGAGAGTGCCAATCGCTCTGTATTTTCTTTTTCCTTTTGATATGTCCCACTTTTACGGCTAATTATAATCATTGAAAGTATCCATCATTTGAGTATCCTCCACTCTTTCCTACCAATGTCCACTTTGCTGGTATCTACAGGGAAACACCTTATAGGCAAACACACATACACACATACATACAAAGATGTGTATGGTGCACATTCAAATCGGATGAGAGAGTTGATGCCTCGATGGTGGTCGCTACATCCTTTTGGACTCTTTCGGTCGAAGGAAGGTGTAAGAAATTGTGTAAACGTTGTCAGTTATCGTGCGCCATATACATTTTGATTCAATTTGTTAGTGGATGATAAATACTGTCATTGCTCGTCATCATAATTTCACTTATTCTCCAGACCATTCGATGTAGCTGCCATTTTCAGCATTCATCACTTCTCACTACCCAATACATCTCCTTCTTTTCATCCCTCTCCTTCGCCTTAATATTTTAATTTGTCTTTTTTTTTGCTTATATTATGGGTATATAATTATTGATCGATTATAAAATGAATGATATGTTGATATACTAAAATATTACTTAAAAAATTTCAATCCATTCTCTTTTAATTTTGAAATTATCGATTAAATTTTTATTGAAAATATCTTCCGAAATATATATATATATATATATATATATTTTACGATTAATTTCAATCCTAATATCTTTTTCATGCTTCCTCCAATGCTTGAATATCAACAACAACCAACAATGATTCATCTCCCTTCTAATTAATTTTCATTTTTTCTTCCTTTTTCTTTCTATAGAAGGAAAAGGAAAGGAATTGAAGAGAAGGCGATAACGTTAATATAAAGATTTCATTCATATTCAAATATGTATTTGTAGAGGAAACAGCTAAAAATATATTGTTAGAATCGTTGACGTTATTTACAGTTTGCTGAAAAAAAAACATTTCAAATTTCAAATGATATTCTAAATTATATTCTTAGCTTTACGACATTCATCAACATGCTAACACTAATTTCGCTTTTATCGCCAGTCAGCTATGATATCCCCATTATATTTCACTGTATAGTTCACAATTTCCTCTTGGGGGGGGGGCGAGGGGAAATGTGCAACAACAAAATTTTTTTCCCGCGATTAATTGAAATCTTTTACCGTTCGTTTATTTCGCTCAGTAGAAGGTTATTCATCTGAGAAAGATTAATGGGTCGTTATCAGTAGTATTATTTTTGAGAAAAAGCGAAAAACGGACAGGTAGAAGTGGTTATTGTAATTATCATTGTTGTGAAATGAACTTTTAAAAAAAAAATTTTTTTACCATTGCAAACATTACCGCCTATCAGGAAGTTGTTGTTGTTGTTGAAATCATTCGGTTTTTCTTTTTACCTTTCCATATTTTAATTTAATGATATTCTACTTTAAAAAACTATTCTTTCAATTTCATATTATTATATCTTTCTTTCATTCATCTCTTCTCGTTACATAACTTTCTCTACTTTTCCACTCTCATTAACTATTGTTCTTTGTCTTTTTTCCAGATCTATCTCTTTAGTGTCTTATTTTTTTTGGCTGTCAATAGCTTAAAATCATTTTTTATTTTTGGAAACGATGAAGTTAATTATCCAATGTACAGAATTACGAAAACTTTTAGCACTAGTCTCTCTTTTTCTTATCATAAAAAACATATAGTGATTGTTAGAGCTAAGGTTAACAATTGTTTCTTATCAATTTTCTTTTAGCATTATAATAATACGTTAGAAAGCAAAAAGCTTAGCAGCTAACTAATTTTTTTCGATTAAATTTCAAATAATTTAAACTTATTCTTCTTTTGTCATTTTCTTCATGATTTTTAGATCTGTATTATACTATTACACTTAATTAATATAAATCAATTATCAATTTTCTTTTATTTTTCTTGTAACATAATATTTTAGGAAAAAAAAAGGCTTACATTTACTAATGACACTTTTAGAAATTAATAAGCAATTAAAGGTGTTGGTGATATTTTCTTCACATAGATTTTATTGATTTGTAATATTCTGTTTAACTCTTTTTTTTTTCCTTTCAACATTCTTGCTAAAAGATTTGTCAGTAAAATGCTATAAGATGAAATAATTAAAGTATGTTACATTTCAACTAAGTATGTATATATATATATATATATGTTACAGGATAGATAAATGGATACAATCAATTAACTCCAACATATAGCCATCGTTCTTTTTCTCAATTTTGACCATTTGTTTCGTTAACAAAGATATAATAGGAAAAATGAACAAAAGGTAGTATGGAAAGAAGAGGTATTAACGATTGACAGATAGCTCATCCTTTCCCATAGCATATGTTCACTATGGTTCCCCCAATCAACCAACGCCTTTCAAAATATTAATCTATCATCGATAATTTGAAGAAGTAACATTCCAACAGATTTCTGTTTCTCTTTTATTTATTTTTTTTAATGATAAATTTAGCAAATAATTAAATGTTTATTAATAAGCAAAAATTCATGTTGAAATTTAATCTTTCTGTTGTTGTAGGAATTTAGAAAGTTATTTTAAGTGTTGTAAAATGTTGCAAATATGATTTTTATATGTGTCTTTCAAACGGTAGATTTTTTAAATTTCTTTCATTCTCTTTATTCTGGTTAATAGAAATGTTGAAAGTAATTAAATTCTTACCTTATTATCAAGCCATTTTATATTGAGTTTAATACATTATGTCGACTACTCTTATTGTTCGTTTTGAAACGAGTATAGTCATTCCATCATCTATCGTCGTTATTCTTTCTGAAAATATTTAAAATTCTTAGATAGTGATTGTGACTGTGAAGCTGACGTGATATACTGCTGATCGTGTAAAGAAGCAGTAAAGAACGCCGACACACATGGTCTTGTGCCACCGACTTCACTGCTACAAATATTACTTCATCTGTTACTACTGCAGAAGCTGTTGTTTCGTTAGCTAAACACTTTTCCACCTCTTTCATATGAATAATCCCTTAACAGCATTATGGTATTCGGAACGGTGTTAAGTTTAACGACAACACTTTCTTTATCGTGCCTTTACGGACCGCCATATTGTATCAACGGAAGTAATTGTTTTTTTTTAATATGTTCCATTTTCTATGCCTTCAACTTTTATAGATTTAAATGAAGAAAAGTAAAGGGATTAGAAAGAAGAATTATTTAGCAGATAGAATGAAATATAACTTCTGAGTAGGATTCTAAAGTCTATATCTTACTTTCGATATTGAGTTGGATTCTTTCGATAGTACAGTTATATTGTAGGTTTTCATTCTGGTACTGCGAAGAAGTGAATATTGAGAATTAATTGTATGGAATCTTTGATACTTCCTTTTACTGTAATGGACATACTTCGTTGGGTTGTAAATCAAGATCTGTTAACTCGCAGCAGGAAAAGGAGATTTGAAATAGTGATTTACGAGGTCGTTTTTCTCGACCCCGTTAATATTTATGCTTTTATCTGTTCACTACTGTGATGACTATGCAGCGCAGTAAATATTCAGAGTATGACTGCATGATCTCTAATTATATCAAATATGAGGAATTTTTGAT
>CAKAEH010000023.1:0-153888 GCA_916381525.1 Cercopithifilaria johnstoni
CACGCTATTCCAGTGGCCTAAAATCATTTGGTGTTACTGTTAAGACTAGGTAAGTAAATAAATCCTAGCAATAATACCATTATTATGTGACGATAATTGGAAACTTTCAAGAATATTTTAACTTGTCGAATTACTTATCAATTGTTGTAACATTTGCATCTGAATCATTAAATAATATTTTAAAAGTAATGTTATGGAGAATGATTATATTTAACCGGCGATTATTTCCACTCTTCTTTTCTGTATAACGGTTTTCCTGTTAATAATCCTATATGAATTATCAATAAAAACAACTATTCTCTACAGATTATAAATTTGAAAATAAAATATTTCGACCTTTCCTATGATTATAATACCGATCATGAATGTAGCATAATAAACCTGATTATATTCTAGCAAAAATTTCCAAACTCTTCCATCTGTTTTGTTTTTAATAATGATGTTTTTTTTATATATATACATTTTATAAGAAAATTTCGAATTCAGTTAAATTTCATTTTGATCTTTTTGTAACCGTTTTATATTTCATTCACAAAGATTTGAAGTAATAGTATATGAGTTATCCATATTGTATAATTCGTTCTTTTCATTTTAACGAATAAATTTTTATAAGGATTAAGCTAAAATGATACGATTATAATCACTATCAGTGTTATATAGTGATAAATTGATAACATTAAGAATTACTGTTTTTTTTTTTCCCAGCTTAACATATTATCCCAACAAAAGATATTATGGTAATAGTGTATCATCATTCCGTCTCAACATTTCATTCGATAATAATCAATCACATAAATTGTAAAACAATTGCTATTAAGAAATGAAACGACGTTTGTTTTTCAAAACAAAATTTAAATATCCTAAACATAATAGATATATATATGCGTTCCCAAGCAATTAATTATTCATGAAACGGCAATTATGAGGTGATTGATTGTAAGTTTAAATTTCTGAGAAAGATAGTTAATACATAAATAGTTTATGAAATAACAATAATAAGAGAATTGAAAAAGTGAGAAATTGAGAAAACTAAAATTAAATGGAAATGAATTCATTATGAATATCTTTAAAACAAAAGAATGAAAAAAAAAAAGCTGGCAACTAACTATTTTATCGTTTGTGAATTTTATGTTTGAAGGAGTTGGATAAATTTAATAGCAAAATATGAAATTAACAAAATAAACAATAAGATATATCATTTTGTTATTTTCAATACATTTCAATTCGACCAACTATATCATCATCATCATCATCATTATCATTTCTTCCCACTGATCTTTTAACAACTGCTAAAATAAAAATTGCAAGTTGTAAATTTGTTTAAAAAGCTAAAAATTACCTAGAAGCATTATTAGTGTTTAGTAAACAATAAACAATAGTATTTTCTTTGAAGTAGTTAAAATGTAAATAAAAAAAAATCAAAGAATCGTTATGAATCAAAAATTTGAATATTTGAAAAGACATACATGAAGCTAAAATATCGATATCCTTGAAGCATTCCTTTTGAATATCATCGAAAAACAATGGCCTTGATTGCTTAATGAATTTATTAACATTGCAAAATTTCGCTGAATTTCCACATCCAGGAGCAAATTTCGTTATATCACGTGGATTTTCATCCCATTGATTTGCATACAACACCTTAACAGTAATTTTATCATTTAAGTTATAATCAAATTTTCCATGTAAGTAATGAAATTAGCAGTATTATTATTATTATAACTGGAATTCCGATTAATGGAAATTTCGATGAAAATACTTCAATTTAAATTTCTTTGTTTTTATATTGCCTTCCTGGTAAATTAATTAAACCGAACTTTCATTTCATATAAATTATCATTCTTCCAAATTTCGAATGCAATATAAGCACCGAAACCAATTAATGGTGATTTGCCCAAAATCGAATCGATATCGCTAAATGTTGACAATATTGAGGCAATTGTCATATCATGCTGAAAAAGGTAAGCCTTTAATTATAAAACATTAGTCATTAGATATTTAATACTTTATAATAAATTCAAAAAAAAAACAAATAAAACATTTTTGAATTCATATAAAACCATTTAAAAATGTCTAATAGTCTTTAAAATATCAGAAGAAAAATTTTTTCCCATATTTTAGTATGAATATAACTTTGTAACTAATTAACTTCTAAAGTATAATTAGCTTCTATCCTTGAAAGTTGAAAATATTACAACGAAAAAATTATGAGAAAAAAAACATACAGCTGAAAGTCCATAAAATCTTTCATTACATGAATCTACCGCTTTCCATTCTGAATAATTTACTTTACAAGCTATTCGGCTAACAACACCACGAAGAGTACTTCCACCTTTAAAAGTTAGTTTTTTAAAATAATAAAATTTCCTGTAAATTTCAATTAGTTTCTACAAGCAGAAAAGAAGTTAATAAATAGCGAAAAAAATTCCATACCTGACAATTACAAAATAATTAATAACTTTTCTAATTATTAATAGAAATCTTTCATTGGATCAAATTTTGATTTAAATGCATACCTCGCATTTTTCTCTGTAATTCATTACTATATGGTTCCATACCAAGATGTGCTTGAAGACCACTCCAACTCAAATATTTCAATTTTTCATACAACTCTTCACCTTTCATCCATTCCGGCAACACCAAATCATGTTCTCTCTATAACTTTTAGCTTTTTAATTTAATTATATAATAATTAAGAATTTTAATTGTGACTCAAATAGGCTTTTAAAATAATAAAATTAATACAGTGACTGAATTGTTTTATGTTTTGAGCGCAAAAGTAAACGAGTACCATAGCGCATTAAGTCTTACTACCTCTAGGAATGCAATATATATATAATCCATAGAATTGCTCACCCATTATCCATTAAAATGTAAATAAAATGTAAATTGAAGTATAATAGATTAGCGGTATTAAAGTATTTCCTTATCGAATGATAAATGATAAGGCATAAAGTGATAATTACAAAATCATTATTTTAGATTAGAAGAGGTCACACATATACATGCATACAAATGAAGAATAAAATTTAATCACCAGGCAATTGAGGGTATCGAATAAAAGATATGGATCCTTGCTATAGTTCAGCTCTCGTTCCATTAATTCGTATATTTCCTAAAATTTATTAACTTATAATAACTATTCAAAAATGATAAGCTTATTTTTGACAAAGGATAATATTTCGAATGACAAATCAATTTTGTAAAAATGAATAATTCGAATTCAAAATTTTTCATTAACTTACACTGAAATTTTCTCGCTGCATATAATGTATACGTTGATCCTTAACATATTGCCTTGCAACAGGACAATCAAAAAGTGGATTACCAGCCTGAAATAATAATAATGATATATGAAATGATACGGTAGAAAATTAATTTCGATAAATTTCCATAAAGCATACCGAATCAACACTGGTCGCTAAATCAGTGTTAATTTTGATATTAGGATAAGACATTCCTTTGAGAACATTTTGCGCTGTTTCGATCGTACGATTAACATTTGTACTACGAATATAAATCTGAAAATAATGTTTTGATTGATTGAAATTATTGCACCTAACAATTTTCTGTTAACGTACTGTTTGCAATTGTCTTCAGAAACTGACTTGTAATTTCTAAATAACAAGCCGTTCAATGATCAATAAATTTCAAACTATTGGTGAATTATTGTATATTTGAAAAGACTGTTCCGAATTCACATCAATCATTTAATATTTTTGTACAGTGAAGACTTTACTTGGCATAGATGCAAGAAAGTTAAAAAATGGACCGTACCTGTTCCGGTGTAATGTTTTTGGGATGAATGTAACGACGTCGTAATATCATACCCAATTCTTCACTTTGTTTTGCACCATTCTGTAACCACAAAATTCAAACTTCTCTCTTTCGACGAACAATTTTGCAATATCAATTAAAAAACTAAATAAAATTCGTATGCAAAAAAATTGATCGTTAATTAGGATAATTTGTATAATAAAATTGGATTATCTTTTGGTGAAAGCTTACTTTTGTTAAATTTTCAATACCATTTGGAAAAGCAATCATATATTTATCAGTAAACTTTGGAAAATAATGAATAGGTGCTCGATCACCATGTCGCCATATCTATAATAGATTTATTGAAGTGAACTTAAACTGCCTTATTTTAGGCCCAATAGTTTTAATTTTTCAAATCAGGAATATCATTGAATATATATGAATGAGTCATTATTAAATTTTCATTTTAAATTTAATCAAAAATATTGCGACATTTTGGTAATTCTGCAAATCTTCAAAAATCAATGCTAGTAAAAATAATTCAGAAGACATGCAATTTATTAAGGTAAATTAAATAAACTAAATATACGATACTAAATATACGTTTAAAAAAAAAAAAACTAAATATACGATATTTTGTATTCAAATTATAAACTAAATATACGATATTTTATATTCAAATTAATTCTATCGACATAAATTTCCACTTTTTGTATATTCTAATTTTTTTTTGTTTACAAAATTAATTAATAAATATTATGCTACGAACCATATTAATGTAAACAAGTTCGGGAGGTGAGTGAATTGGGACAAGAAATTTAACAACTGCAATAGAAGTTAATGCTATAGCTATGATTGAAGCGGTAAAAATAATGGCTTTTGTTAAATTCCGCCTGGGAAGAGAATTTTGCTGTTTTGAAACCGTCTGATCATCTTTTCTTGCTTCTTCAATTTCCACTGCTGAAACTTTTTCATTGGCATAATCGTTGCAAATATCTAAACTTTAAACAGAAAGAAATTCATTAAAAAATTATGAAAAACAAATTCAACAAAAAAAAAAAAAAACCTTTGAAAAGGTATTTTAAAAGGTAAGCAAAAGTTGGCCTCTTTGAATTCAAGCGCTTTCCAAAAATATTTCAATAAATCAAAATTATGTAATTCAATTGATTGAATTTGAGAAATTAAAACCTGAATGAGCCGATTCTTCTAAAGGATAAACTTTTGATTTGTTTATAGTTCTACCAAGTATTCCACTGTTATCATTTCCTTCATGATGATTTGATATTGCTGAATCCGTGCCTACCGCTGACATTATTATAAGAATGTCAGCACCTAAATTTTTTTTGTTTGAAATATTAAAATTGTTAGTGATACAAGATGAATCAAGCATATGGTATCATAATTTAAACGAAAATCGGAAATTTTAAAATGTCTTTTTCGGCAAAATTTTAAAGGGTCATTAAAAGGTTAAAAAAATATGACGATTAATTCGTTTACAAAAATTGTTGCAATGTTCGATGAAAAAGTTTGTTTTTTAAAAATTACAGCTTTGGTGGAAAAAGTAAAATTTTAAATGTTCAATTGTAAAATGAAATATTTCATCAAATTTTTTTAACATAAATTTTCTTTCATGCAACAAATTTACGTAGTAATAAAAACCTGTTTTACTTTTACTACAAAAGCAAACTTTTGAATTTCCTTTTGAAATAAGTATTGTAATTAAAAAAGTTCGGAAAGAAACATAGTGTATGGGAAGTTTGAAAAATGTTATTGATAATTGTTTTGGCAAGATAAAGTTGGCACGATAAAGCTGAAGGTTAAATTTTAATTAAAACAAAAAGATTCCATGCTTCAATTAATTGTTTATTTATGATAAATTTATGACATGTTACTATTTCAGAAATGCTTTACCGATCCTATTATATTCTCTATAGCTGTTCTCATCATTTCATTAACTGATTGACTGATTAATTAATTGACTAATCAATTAAACGTCTTTTTTGTTTTCATCTTCATAAAATGAAATATAATACAACAGATATTTGTATTTGGAAAGCATAAACAAATGAAAATGTGGATGATGGCACGATAAGATAAATTTGATTTCTGATGTATGACAAGATGGAAATGGTAGTCAGGTATCATTTGATAAATCGGACAGAGAGACTAACTTTAAAACTTTGCTGACAAAATGAAAACAGGTTTAACTTCTTGTGTATCCTTCAAAATTCGATCTTATCTTTGCAGTAAAAATTTTTTGCAGTAATCATTTTTTGCAATAATCAATCGTATGATTTCTATAATTTAAGGCATAAAAATTTAGAAGCTCAAAGAATGCTTATTACTACTTTTAAAATTAACATACCTATTTGCATATATGATATAACTTAGCACAAGCATTATTTTTGAATTTTCTTTATTTGCAAAAATTTCAATACTAGCTGCTTTACAACATGATAATTTAATATTTCTGATAAACATACGATAGAAGTGATAAGTCGTACAACAAAAAAAAATTGTCGTACAACATTTTTAGCAAAATTTTTCTTCATGCTACAGTAATCATAATTTTATTCTTCATCTCATACTGATCACAATTTTGTAAGAACAAAAAAATAAATGATTTATTAGAATTTACAGCTGATTCGTTTGCAAATAATTTTTATCGTCAGATACTTATTTTGGCATAATATAATGATATTAATTAGAATGATTATAACTTTATAATTTCACTCTTATAACATTTTATAATTTAATGAAATTCAATGAAATAATAATAAGTACATGTAATATTGAAAGTTTTGTGTAATTTAAAATAAAAAAATTTTTTGTTGTAAATTTTCTTCTTTTTCTTCTTTTTGCAACAATTAAAAAAAATACTTCGAAAAGATTGAAATTTTGTTGAGGAAAAATTTATGTGTTGAAATTTCCTCATCATTTATAACTAACTAAATTTCCATTTCCAACAATGGAAATAGTTTAATTCAAAAAAAACAGAAAAGAAAAGAAAAGAAAAATGGGAAAAAGTTGTCAATAAAGCTATAGAGCTATAGAGCTATCTACTACTTTATCATATGCTTCATATGATAATGATGTAAATTTATTTCAATTAAAAAGATGTATTATTTAAAAAAAAGGGTGAAAAAGTTTTTTGTGGAAAATTGTGGTTAGTGTAGTATGGCTTTTATTTCAAACGAAAAACTTTTATTGGATAGTTTTAAAAAAAGAGGAATGAATGAAGGAAGGAAGGAAGGAAGAATAAATGTTTGTTTAGTATAGGCGATAATGTAAAAGGATGAAATTGTTATCAATACTTTCAATAAATATTAATGTTTTTGGAAGTTATTGACAGACAATAACTTCCAAAAAAAAAAGAATCAAAAGTCATTAAAAGCGAATTAATTTGTTAGAAAATATTAATATCCCACAAAAAAATTATTAATGTAATTTGTTGAATTTTAATTTAAATTTTAATCGATCATAAAATTGCTTGAAAACCTTTAATCATCTACAAGTTATAAAATATAATTGTAAGAATTATCTTTAAAAGAAAATAAAACTACAAATATGAATTGTTAATGCATTAAGATGTACAGTAAGTAAGGTGTAATTTTAAAAATGATTAATTAAAAAGTGAATAATTAATTGAAATTAAAACAAATAAAATTACTTAAAATTTTAATTTTTATAAAATCGTGTGATTGGTTTATCTCTAAAAGAAAATAAAACTGCAACCATGAATTGTTTAATGCATTAAATTGTATAGTAAAGGTGTAATTTTAAAATGATCAATTAAAAATGAATAATTAATTGAAATTAAAACAAATAATTTATAATACTTGTAGTTATTATAAGAGGTTAGTTTTTCAAATTAAATTTAAGACAATATATATATAAAAACTGTAGTAATTGACTGTAGTAATTTTAACTGTAGTAATTCAGTTACTACAGTTAATTGTAGTATTTTAACTGTAGTAAACTGTAGTAATTCAATTACTACAGTTAATATATATATATATAAACTGTAGTAATTGAATAATATCAGTGGTTTGAAATTTGATTTAAATAATTGCCAACAATGAAAAGAAGAAAATGTAGCAAAACGGAAATGTAGAAGAGTGACTGTCATTGATACAATGAAAATGCGCTTATGTGAAAAGTAATGAAAAATACAATCGTTTGTTGCAATTGTAAAAAATTCAACTAAAAATGATTTTTAGTATATGGCTACTAAAAAAATGATATATTTCATATATTTATATTTATATATATATATATATGATGATACATACGTTTGAACATGCTTTGGTAAACATTTTCAGCCGATCAAAGGTTAAAAGTAAACGATAAAAAAGTTCTGTAAGATGGAAGAGATAAAAGATTTGATAATATAAAATATTTCGTAGATGAATAAAACGACTATATATCAATTTATATAATGTGATAGGTAAATAAAATGAGTGAAGAGAAAATGGCAAAACTGTTTTAAGACATTTACTTTTATCGTTTTATATATATATGAAAGTAGTATACTAAAGATATTTCGTATGTAATTTAGCTTTCTTTAACGAAGAGTGCAACAAAAAAGAATAAGAGGGATTCATTCATTCGTTATTTGCAACTTAAATAGATATACTGAAAATGTTGTTGAAACGAAAAATAAGTGAAATATTTTCAATTAAATTTCAACCAATGAAAAAAGTAAAATGAAAATATGATTGATTGATCGATTGATTGATTTGCTTAAATTTTATATATCAATGTTAATTGTGAATCAAATTTTTGTTCATAGAATAGAGGATGAATAAATGAAAGTGTCGTGGAAATATTCGATCCGGATGTATTGAAAATATTCTATCCGGATGTATTGGAAATATTCTATCCGAGTGTATTGGAAATATTCTACCTGGATGTATTGGAAATATTCTATCCCGGATGTATTGGAAATATTCTATCCGGATGTATTGAAAATATTCTATCCGGGTATATTGAAAATATTCTATCCGGAAATATTTTTTATTCAATGCAGATAATTGATAATATTAGTAAGATTGCTAATAGCCATTTGAAGTTTAAATTGTTTGATCAGTTATTGTTTGAAAATATTTTTGGAAAAATTTTCACAATACTACCAATTGAATTTAAATTTGCTCAATTAAATAGAAGTGATAAAGTTTAATTGAAATGATAAAGTAAAAATAATTGTTGATAAATAAATAATTTATAATTAAAAAATAATTTATATAATTAAAATTTATCACAATGAAATATTTCAACAAATTCAAAAACGAAAAAGAAGCCAACAATTGAAAACAAAGAATATTTTTATTTTAAAAATCAAAAATTAATGAGAGATAAGCATTTGTATCGTATGATATATGAATGAATGATAATACGCTGAGTAGAAGTTAATGATAATTATTTAAATATATTTTCATTAACTGAATTCTACTCTCTCAAAATACCTCAATCATTTCATTACTTTCTACCTTATAATGAATATCAGTAAATTACTTTCAAAAATAATAACAATTAGAACTTATATTACTTAAAATAAAAAGTTCACTAATGAAAAGGCACATTAAATTTCAAAGTATTGATTCTCTATCCTATCAAAGAATATAGTAATTGTTGAAAAAAAAACAATCATACATATAGTTATCATATTTATCATCTAAACTATCAAAAATAATTTTTGGTTAAAAATTGTTTCCTCAAATATTCTGAAGTATAAATTTTTGCAGGCAGCAATTTTCTTTATTTTGAAATTTCAGAAAAGAGAAATTCGTAAGAAAAACAATTGATGAGTAAAATTTGCTTTTATTTTAACTGCTAAATATGTTAATTATTAATTAAATTAGTTATTAATTAAAAAAAATATGATATGCTAGTATTAACTTCAAATTTATTAATTAAATTAAAATAAACTGAAATTCTAATAAATAAATAGGGAAAAATGCTTCCGTGAATTTTTCGTTATCATCGAATTATGAAAAAGAACGATATCGTAAATATGCACAGTTGGTAAAACTATAAAGAAATTCATTCAACTATAAAACTGAAAATATTCAAACATAAAACTCAACTATAAATTGTTCTAATATATAAGCTGTCAATATGTACTACAATCATAAAAATTGTGAACTTATTGAAAGAGTTCGAATTTAAAATTGATGAAGTAGAGAGAAAGAGAGAGGGAAAGAGAGGGAAAGAGAGAGAGGGAAACAAAAAAACAAGATAAAAACTTTCAAAGAATTCATATAAAGAACCGCTAGAAAAAAAAATAAGGACAGACGAATTGTTGATTACAACGGCCAATCGAAAGGGTATTTGCACAAACTGCTCCATTCTATCTGTAACAATGACCTTTGACCAGTGTAATATGCAACAGTTGAATCAGTAACTGCATTTTCATTTCTTTCCCTTACAGAGAGTCAGAGAAAAGGTCAAATATTAAAATGACACATATATTAAGATGATTAATGAAGAAGAGGAGGTTTGGCTGTTTACCTCTGCTCCATAACAATGCTATTAAAGGTTGAAAAAAAAAATTCGTTATAATTAAAAGAATAAAAATAATCCAGGTATACTCTATCTACCTGTAATAGGATATGAAATTAAACTAAAAACATCAAATAATCTGTTCCTAAACTATAAACATCAAAAAAAGGTGTGAATATTTAAATGGTGATTGCGTTCCTAAAACTACAAACATCAAATAACAATGTTATAAACATCAAATAACTAAATTTAAAAACAACAGAAAAGGTGTGAATATTCAAATGGTGATAGTGTATGTCGATGGTTCAACAAATATTCGATTAAAATTCAATTAATCTAATTTCGATTTACATCTAATTGTATTTTAATCATTTGGAATAAGTTATTTTGATGATAAAATGTGACTAATGAAAAACTAATGATATATTAATATTATAGAATAAATATTATTTTAGTTTAATATTTATCATTGCAGAAATCAGTTTAGTATCATTTTATCAATATACTATCATTATTGCTTGTATTGCATAATTTGAAATTAATTCCAAAATGTATAGACAAGTTTTGATGATTTCAAAATGCATATTATCATCCCATAATCAGTAGTTTTGGTATCATTTGCATGTGCAAAAAATATATATATAAGTTTATCGTTTTTGCAAAATGAAAACTTCGAAATTTAAAATTGATGTTTAAAACTGATTGAAATGAAAAATTACAATGGAAAATATTTTTTTTGCATAGTTAATTATGAATGGATTAAAGTTTGGAAAGAGTTATGATTTTAATGAATTGTATATGACAGCAAAATATTGTCAATTGAATCATTGATATCACTCAATTTTGGGGAGAGTTTATATTTTAAAAGGAATAATAATAAATGTAAAAGTTTTAAAATTAAATTCAATTGATTTCAATTAAGCTCTCAGACATTTAAATTTCAAATAACTTTTTTTTTATTGAAATTTATAGGAATTAAATTCGATAATTTTAAATTCGGAAATTCTGAAAATCGAGTTTTAAACAAATTCTGCGGTAAATTTTTCGACGATAGTAATATCAAATGGTTATTTCAAATTTTGTATTTTCCAAAAACTCATAGTTATGATATTGTTTCAGGAAAACAGATCACACAGAGGCAAATATATCCGCTATTATCATAAATACTTTGTTCTCTTTTTAGTAAATATTATAAACAAAGTAAAGTATTCATTTCTACAAGTAGACGATGAGATTCGTCGATGGATTAAATTTCTCGCAAATTGGCTTTATCATATCTTCCAATAATACTTCACTCATATCTAACTTAATGACAGACACATCTACTCACAATTATTTTATCATAGAAAATTCAAATTCTTGGGAAATTTTATTTTCAACAAATGGCCTCTGTATATTTGTGCAAAGAATTCATTCTATGATCAAACCAATAAATTTCTATTTTTTGTTCAAGCACGGTCCAGGATAAATTTCGGTCAGAATTAAAAAATGTTACCTTGGAAAAGGTCCATCAATTAGCTTATTCATTAGCAATACAAAAAATCGATCTTTGAGGTAATTTGTAAATTCGTCGATTACCTTTTCTGATATACTAGGCCCAATTTGAAAGTTCAGCTGATATGTATAGCATAGTCTCTGATATGACTATATGTTATGTGTATGTTATATATATGTATGTATATGTTATATATGTTATATATGTTATACTATATGTTATATATAGACTAATATGTTATGTATAGTCTCTGATATGACTGATATTACAGTCCATTTCTACACGCTAAATTTTTTTGTATATTTTCAATAAATGTAAATTTAACTAATACTAATTATAAATATGCGAGGTGTATTATATTGTAAGTTTAATATAACAAATTAGAGGATTTATATTTGCAGCGTGATAGTGATAGAAATAACTATTCTAATTATTTTTATGTGCACTTTTTGTTTGTATATATTTGTTGATCATAAGAGTGAATAAAAAAATTTACGATCAATTTCATGATGAAATCATTAAGCAGAAACTGTAACATGCAAAACTGTTAAGTTAACTTCTTTGTTCTCTTTGAGGTCAAAAATTTTAAAGTAATTTTCATCATTTAAAGTGAGTCAATTTTTGGAGTGATGAATATTTAAGCACAATGGTAGTTGCTAATTTGCTTTTGCAAATCAAAAACTTTTTGAGATGAGTATGAGAAGATGTCATTTGCAGTACAATCACATTCTGCAGAAAGAATATAAAGAAAGCGTCAAATTAATTTGTTTATTATATCGTTGAAAAATAGTATATTAAAAGAAATCAAATATCAAGTAGAGTAGCAGAAGAAGAAGAAGTATTATCGTAGTCTTGTAACTGAAGTACCAATTTCTCTTCGGATTCTCTTTAATGAGAATCACTTCAATAATGGACAACAGCTACTACCGATCCTTTCTCCTTTTAAGAATAATATTACATAAGGGATATATGATCAATCATAAATCTTATCAAAATTTCCTATTTCATTTATGAATCGTTAATGTAAACATGGCGGTTTAGAAAAATACTTTAGACATGGATTTATAACTTATTTTAGTTTACTTATTAGATTTTCATAACATTCTTGATGATAGCATCAGAACAATTACGGTGTCCATAAGTGGGCTTTTTCTAAGTGAAGTATCATTGAAGTTAATGTAAGATATCTGAAAATTTTTTAGTTCTTTCAAAGAGAAAATACTGCCATATTAGTTTGTAACGATTATATTTAAACTTAGTTTTATTTATCAAAACAAATGGTGAAATGTAGAATTGCGCATTTGAAGGAATGATAAGTTATTTAGATAAATTACTGTCGTGATTATGTAAACTAATTATTACATAGTTATCTTAGAAAGGTTGAAATTTTGAAGTTTCTTTCAGCATCTGATTGCCTTACTTTTAAGTTCCTCGATTCAGGATGTATATTTATGAGTCATCCTATAAGAATCATGCAATTTCAATTATTTCAAAATCAAATAATATTAGTTTTCATTAAGAGATATAGGGTACACTTTAAACTGGCAATCAAATTCAGTGAACTGATAAAATGATACTAAGCTGATTTTGAGATCAGTCATTAAGTGAAAGAAATGTGAGGAATGAAACTGTCATTTATAAGGTATCTAATTGCTTTGCTTTTAAGTTTCTCGATTCAAAATAAATGACAAGAATTTATTAAATTTAACCATAAAGTGGAAATTTTTTCGTAATTTCATAAAAATATATACTATTCAATGTGTACATTAAATTATGCAATATTAATATAGCCTAAGGCACTTTATTGCATTTCCTCATTAGAGGCCTGCAATGACAGTATCTTTGGAGTGGCTCGAAAAAGAAATGATATCCAACTAAACCAATAATGTAACGAGCTGGGGGCGTGCCCTACTTAGCTACAGATGCTTTTAGGTAAGTCATCATTAGCTTTCGATATCATTCATTTCACCGGGGAATCTTGCAGGAAATTGGAGGATTTTGAAGGTTTAGATAAAGATTGGAATGGATACTGTAGCTTTATTTCAATGGGATAAATTTTAAGTGAAACTTTTGTCAAAATTTAGTACAGTATGAAATAAAATTATAATATTTAATTTTTACTGTATTCTTATTTTTGTATTTTCTATTGAATAATTTAAATATTTTTATTTGATCTAATGAAGAAGAAATTCTCTTTTTATCTCACTTCTTTAACGAAATCCTGAATTTTAACAATATTGTCACAGTGAATCACTAAAATAGCTAATCTCATCTTGCAGTCAGAAATAAAAGTTAGTTAGGAAATGAGGAAAATTAAAACTTTGTTAAGTTTTGAACATTGATTGTTATCACTTCTACATTTTAATACTGTAATTCTTAAGTGTTACTTTAACAAACAAATTAATAATTTGTAAACATTAACGGTTTAAATGATTGGGCAGTAAGATGATGCTAAATTTCATTGATATCATTTTGTGCTAAATTATTGTTTGACATCTGTTTTAAAATCTGTTCAAATTTTAGATTTTAAAATCTGTTCCAACAAATGAGCCTAAATCCAACTAATCTATCACTAGGTGGACTCGGTCCTAGTAGTATAGAGCAAATCCTACGACTTCGGCAAGAACGTAATCAACGGATACCGAAATGTGCCCGTTGTCGGAATCATGGCACTGTTTCAGCATTGAAAGGTGAACAAGCAATAAATGCTAATAATAATTAAAAATTATTCACACACAGTTTAGATTTATCAAATATACCACTAATTCATTGGTTCGAAAAAAAAGTTGTCAATAAGAAATTTGTGATGTTCAAAAAGGTTGTAAACTTTACGGGATAAATTTCTATGATAATGGAATAGCACCACTATTTTAATAATCAAATTAATGATTCACGAACATTCGAAACTTTGAATTATTTCATTATATTTAGCAAAAATAAGTATTTAAAATATTCTTAAATTTTAATGCTTATAATGAAATATTGAAATTATCAGAAATCGCTAATCATAAAATATTTTTGGAAATTTTCAAATAACGCTAATATCTTGAAACTGTTTCTAGGACATAAGCGTTACTGCAAATGGAAAGATTGTTTGTGCGCAAAATGTACACTAATTGCGGAACGGCAAAGAGTGATGGCAGCGCAAGTTGCGTTACGACGGCAGCAAAGTCAGGATGAGAAAGAAATTAAAGATTTAGAAATATTGCTGGGTGTCGAAAGAGGTCTGTTCTTTTCATTCATTTTTCCCTCTCTTCTGTTTTACATTACTTTTATTAAATTAATTGCTACAGTAAACAATAAACAATAAACATTAATTTAGAGTTAATTTTTTGCACAATTAATTTACTTGTTATTCTGTATCGTTTAATTTCAGCTGGAAAACTATTAAAATTCATACGACAAGGTGAAACAACTACCAGCGACAGTAGAAGTGAAGGTGTACTTTGTGGTGGACCGTCACTTGAAGAAGGTTATTTGTTGTATTTTGAATTTTATTCTATATTGAAATTGTTATTCAATGGAGAAGTATTGTCGTCATTTAATCAACTTCAAACATTTCTTCTCTAAATCACTCATAATAGCGGATCGCCTTTAGCGAGTAATTTTTAGCGCAAAAATGAATTGCTTATGATCCTATTTAAAATAATACGATCGACTGATTGGCTTCTAAATACTTTACTTGCTGTTTTAGACATTACAACAGACTCTGTAGTATTTCCACATTGGTAAATGCATGCTTCATTGTTGTTAGCAATACTTCACCAAAGGATTTTTACAATATTTCCTCTTTTATAGTACCTGTCCGAGCTGTCTTGTTATTTTTCTGTTCCAATCAGTGAACATCTTTTTAATTTGTTAAAATAAGGGTTATAAGGTAATATAACGACTATAGTTGTTAATGATTCTCTCCTTTTTCTTAAGGAACTAGCTGTGAAAGTAAACATATTACACTGAACATTGTACTTCGTTGACCGTTTCTCTAAAGAAAACTACTCAGATTACAGTTTTACTGTTTGCTAATATAATTCAAACAAATCAACCGAATAGGCCAAAAGTACAGATTTACCATAGACAATAATTGGATAAATGGCCTGAGATATTTAGATAAATGCGAGCCTTAAATAAATGATTAGTTTTGTAAAAAATCCGGAAAAACGGATGAAATAGCAAGAAGGACACTATCTTTGTTATTATACGATTTTCAATTATCGAATGTAAATAACAATCAAGTACTGTCATTTGCTGCATAAGTACAATATGTATGTGTAGATAAGTAAACAGGATGAGGATGAGTAAACGAACACAATTTGTGACCTATAGGCATATATATACATTCTAGCAATTACATGTACCATATTAGATTGCAGCATAACATGACAATTAATTTCAACAAATGGATATCACAGTTTGCTGGATAAACAATTAGAGCATAAGTAATCAATATGATAAGTTGAAAAGTTGAATTAAGTTAATCATGGTAATTCAATCTATGTTGTCACAACGCTACATATGAAATTGACATAATCTTAAAAAGTTGATAGGAATATAAATTAATTAATTTTGAATTGATTTGTCAATTATATGGTAACAGATGTTAGACGTTATTCCATTTTGAGAAGAATGTGATCCCAAGATAGAATTTTGATTAATTCCTACCAACTTAATAATATTGCTTGTTTTGTAAATAAACAATGAATTATTCCGCAGATAATACGCTATTTGCACTGTCCTGCTAATCCTGACCTTTTTAATGACCTCTTCATTATCATTTTCTTTTAAGAAATAAGGTTAAATATTGTAGTTACTATTTTATTTTACTCTTCATTTCATTTATAAATTCTCATTTTTGGTGGCGGTAAAATTTTCTGTCGAAATAATAAGCTTTGCCAGTAAGCAAAAATGTTTAATGAGCTCATAGGGGATTAGCGTTAATCGAAAACATATTAGTACCGCAACTGCCAGAAGGTCAGTTGAATGACTCTCTGTTAAACAAAGGTCATCAAAGAATCAAATCAACAATCAAAATACAATTAATTGCATATATGTATTCCAGCAGAAATTGTTCACGGAAGGATTATCCTTGAATCATGAGAATTATAGGCAGATGCCCCTCTTTTTCTGCTACTCTTCTTAGGAATGGCGCAATAGTTAATTATTATTTTAACTACATCCTAACTACAGTTATACTACGCTCAAGCATTTTAAATTTGACAATTTGCAGAATCACATTGTATTTGTTTAAGGATTCAAATTTATCTTAGAAATGTGATAATTCTCAATTTTGGATGATTAATTAATATATGTATATTTTTCGGAGTTCATTTCAGAAGTCAAAATAATTAATCTGTCTATTAACGCGTTGTAATCAATTATCCAAAATTATCAGCAGCACATTATTTCTTTCACTTTAATTTTACAATGATTAATATAGATTGAGTAAATACTTACATTTGAGTCAGTTTTAAATTTTAAAAAACATTGGCATTTCAGAGGACACAACGAAATCGCCGCAATTAATCGATTTGCCATCAACATCATTAATAAAACCGAAGATATCTTCACCAAATACATCTACCAGTCAGGAACATCCACCATTTTCATCAGCAAATTCACGTCGACGATCTGGAAACAATGATATAGTGGACCCGGAAAGCAATAAGGTTTTGACTAAATTTCAATTTGTTCAAAATATGCTAAAAATATTATCAGAATTTTTTTAAAAAAAGTACAACACTCCGTAACAAAGATTTTTGAAGCAAAAATTATCCGTAAAATCGTATTATATTTTATAGTCTCGCTCACCACTTGCTGTAGCAGAACCTACCGAACTTCAACAACCGATTTGGTCTGCGCAATGGTCAAATCCATTGAATTTTTGCATTCAACCGTTGACACCTCTTCCGTATCGGCCGCAACATTTTGGACAAAGTAAAGATTTTTCAGTAAGTATGGAAACCAAAGAATAAGGATAAGGGGGCAAATCATAAAATGTGGGATATTCATTTGAACAGTAATAATGATATTATTATAGCAATTATAATAACATCAGGGTTCTAAAGTCTTTACATACTATCCAGAATCGTACAATTTTTCATCAACATAACTTTTCACTTCAGTTATAAGATTAAAATCCTAGCAAATAAACTCTAAAATCTTTGCTTGTGCCATATAACAACGCCTGTCTTAACCAAAATAATAATAATAATGATAATAATGCAAATAAATCCAATGATTATTATTTGCTTTTCTTCAGCTGTTTTCCCATTCGGCTTTGGTTGTTATCCTATCAATCCAACTATGCTATACGCGAAATCTCCATTTTCCAATATGCCTGAAGGTACTCAATGCATATTCGCAATTCCTACTTTAATCGATATCAATCTCTCGAACTGGAAGATCGAACTCAAAACTCTTTCTTTCTCTCTAACATATTTTGCTTAGTTCCTAACTGTCTATTAATTACTTTACATTTCTTTTGTTTATAAAGACGCAAATTTATGGAAGAAATAACTGCCCATACTGAGCTAGTTGCAGGTGCAATTCCACAAATAGCATATCCATGTGATAGCACCACACCTCAATCCCCTACACAGTTCCCGTACAATTCGCTTCCACCACTGCCACCAGTACAAGTAAATCCTTTGGATTATCGACAACATCTCAAAACTTCCAACTCGAATGAAGACCTCCTTGATGAATGAAATCAACAACTATCTTTTGTAATAAAAACTTTATGTATAATTATTTATGAATGTTAAAAACAATGAAAGAACGCAATATCCGATTCGCAATAATGCGGTTCGAATATGAAGATTGTACAAATTAATTATGAGTATTGTACATTTTCCCGTCAGTGAAAAAAACAATCCATTCTATAGACTAAGGCAATTGCATAAGGAACAATCTCGTAATTTTATTAATTCATAAACTTTCATTTTGCGGAGCACCAGCCATATAGTCTTGCTTTTGAATCAATCTTGGATAACATGTTTGAAGATGATTCCATACATAATAAAGTACAATTTCATGCCACGGATGTATCGTTGTAATTCCATTACCAAGTCTGCATTTCTCTTTCATATTCGTCTTCTTCAAAAAACGGCTTATCGATCGAGCTGGACAAAAGAATATCCATCAGTTTTTAAAGTGAGATTAATGCTCAAGGATCACCCACAGTTATTATTTGAAACTTCAGCGGTATGTATAATCCGATGAAAAATCGCCTTCGAAAATCTTCTTCATAGAAAAAGAAATTTAACATGGAGGACTGATTCAGAATTCGATGACGGAAAACTTAAACTCACTTAATCATTGCAATACCACAAAGGATGCAATCACCAGCTATGGTATCATTAATTTCATTGCGTACATGTTTCAGCTCTTGTTGAAAATCTATAACATATAAAACTCTATTTGAAACAACTTTAATAATGTTTTATAACAAAATGTTTTAAAAAGGAAATTTCTTGAATATCAAGTGTATTTACCATTTATTTTCTTTGGCGTCCAATTTGAAGATGTCGATTTTTCTAATTGCTTCTGCAATAATCTCTCCTTCTCAACCAAATTGCTATATTTTTCCTGTTCTTGCTGTAAAAAATAATTCTCCTACATTCAACATGAAACAATGGTGCACTACCATAGCATTTTAATTCGTTTCATTAATTGAAAGCTTAGTCCGTTAGATTTTATAGTGGTTGTTACAAAAAGATTTTTTTTGGAAGTTTAAAATACAATGAGAATATAGCACAAAAAAACAGTCTTCATTGGTAATATTCGACTTCTTTAAAAGTGCTTCAAGTTTAAAAAAGTTCCTTAAATTATATGCAATTTATACCTGAGTCCAATGAGATTTCATTTCGGATTCTAAGCAGTCTTTGTGGAAAAAATGTCGGCAAGTAAATGTATAAAACGGTCGAGTCATAACAGCTTCCAAACATGAGGCACACTGATCGTTCGAACGAATTATAGTGAATCGGAAAGAAAATGAAATTTAACTTTGTTGTTCATAATTGAAATTTTAAAGAGTATGAGGTCTAAGTTTCAGAGACACAAAAAATTGGTACTTATTCTTCGCTTTTTCCATATCACTGCGAACTCGCTGTGCCATTTCTGTTGCATTCTTCATTTCCAATTGCAGTTGCTGAAAAGGTGCAGGATATTACATGCGCATCATATGAGCTGAAATTTAGATTAGTTTTAAGATAAAGGAAAAAAAATTTTTTTTCCAGAAATAATTTATTGGAAATAGTTTAACCTTGATTTTTCCAGAGTGCTCCTTTAGACATTCACATAATGGTCCTTTAAAATACTCGATGGTTGTGAATTCTGGGAAGAATGGTAGTAAGTCCTGCAAGCAAAAAACTGCGCTGAAATTGATGATCCAAATGGTTTGAATTTTAAATTTATGTAAAGTAAACCGCAACACAACTGAAAATAAAATTAAAGTGGGAATTGAAAGTGAAACCAAAGGGTGAGATAAACCTGTATCTTGATAGTGTTGTCCGATTCCTTCAGCAGGCTTACGCATGCAGCTATATCTTTCTGCTTCTCAATTACATGTCGAGCTGCAAAAGTTTTTAATGGAAAATTAGCCAAGAAAAACAGCCAAGTGAGACAAACAAATGTCAACTTAGAGACCCTGTTCCAAATAAAAAAAACAAAATGTGCACCCTTTATAATAATTCATAGTGGGGAATCAGAGAAACATTTACATCAAAAATGCAGCAAAAAGGAGCTCAAAACTTAATCATACCAAATTCGAATTTATTCGACAAAACTAAGCTAAACATGAGTGGGAAATTCAGACCTATTTGGAGCCAAATCCTTCGTTGCATGTCCGTCGAGAATTTAGGCTTCGCTGAGCTAGGTAGCAAAAAATCACACTCATTTTCATTAGGTTTCATCATTTGCTTCGCACAACTTTTCGCCAATTCAACATCGATCTATAGAATACAAAAATTATAACTTCCGTTAATTTTTGTGAAATATAAGAACTCAAAAACGGGTACCGTTAAGGCAAGAGAAACAGCTTCGTCGTACAGTTCCCCAACGCAATACATAAAAACACAACATCGCTTCAGTGCTGAAACAAATGAAAATCAAAAGAATGAATGAATGAATTTTTAAGATCGAAATGTATGAAAACTGGAATGTTAGTTTAATATACCTTGCTTTTCGATACAAACTCTTAGGGCATATTCGACATCATATGGCACTAAATTTCTATCATAACCATATTTTTCAAAATAATTCAATAGCTCTTCTGGCTTGAATCTGAAAGAAATCAGCATTTCTAGCACGTTTATAGGTTCAACATGCAACAAATCAAAACGATAAAACTTACTCAGCACACAACGTTATCATAAAATTATGCATTGATTGGGTCGCCCAATTCTCATTTATTACGAAAGTGAGATATTTCAGAGCAGCCGTGACCTTAAATTAACTGTTTCGAAGAATCAAAATAAGTGTTTGAACAAAGATAATAAAAGAATAATTTTAAGAAACAAAGCACTCTTAATCTATATGTATTGAGATATTAGCTTTCAAAATCGATCTAAAATTTATATACCATTTTCGTTTTCGATACATCCTGACAACGATACAGCGCTGGCAATAGGCGATCTGACACAAGTGCCTTACCTTCTTCGATCCAAGCTGATATTAGTTCGGATGGTATTTTCTCGATTAATGTTGGAGAGTGCTTATAATAAAATTCCAAATTGTGCTAGAAGATGACACTTTTTTTAACAAAACTGACTTCTAAGCACCAAAACTCTTAAAATTAACTTTAAAATTTAAGTTAGAGCAATAACGCTGAAGTATCCTAAAGTCATCTAAAGTCTAAAATAACAAATAAATTAATTTCTTAATAATGAGGAATTTCACACTTTTACTTTTTGTTTATTTGCTACTAAAAAGTTATCACCTGTTTTCGTATCACTTCCAAAACTTTTTCATAGTCAGATTGTAGCAAATAAACATTTACAATCGTCGCATAATCTGAAACCTACATGTATTTCAAAAATGTATTTTGGCCAAAAGCTCAAAATTCTCGGAACAAAAATTTGAAGCAGCAAACCTTTCAGTTTTTGAGCAAGATAAAGCTGAATATCAAAATGTGCATGTGAAGTGATTAAATGATAGACTGCGTCACGATTTACCTCCACCGTTGCCTGAAAATTGATTGTTTTTCTTAAATTCCGAATGTCGATCCAAAGCACTTTGTTTGTTCACAATGAGGCGATAAATTCAATTTCGCTAATTACATGCTTTGCATTATTACTATTACCATTACGATACTGCCACAGAAAAGAATGTTTCTGTTGAATAAAACTTTTCTTCAGAACTTAGTCACAGTTATCTAAAGATTGTTCCAAGAACAACACTAACCAAAACAACAGAACGAGCAAGAAAGAGTTCAATTTGTTGACGCATGTTTTTGATTTGCTGTTCAATGGTTATTTCTTCCCTTCCTATCTCTGTTCCTTCCAGTTGTACTCGCTTTTCATTTTGACGTAACTCTGCGAATTCTGTCAATTGCACTTCCAATAACCATAAAACCAAAGCATCTCGTTGTATCTTATCCTAAAAAATTCATACTTATTCTACAATGGGAATTCAAAAATGAAAGGTTTTCAGAAAGTATAAACTTTTCTTTTATAAATTAAAATTAACACCTCTGTATTTGATATCGACTTTAATTTCAGTTCCAAGAAACGTTTGAGACCATTACGCCGATCCTCCTTAGTTGATAAAAATTTAAGCAATATAACTTCAAAAGGATCGGTTGATTCTGTAAGAATTTCCGCAGCAGCTGTGAAACTAAAAACTTTATGCTACTTTTCACAATTTTTGGAAGAAATTGAAAAAGTCTTTTTCTCTATATCCACCATTTTAAAATTAATGAAAGCGATGAAATGTAAATGTGCATATTAAAATGTAGAATGAAATTATACTTTTTTTCTGCAATGTATTTTTCGGCTTCCTTCTTAATAACTAGCTGATGTGGTGCTGGATTGCTCAACTTATTTGTGATAGCTCGTGCTTTACCGTACTCACCACGTTCCAAATAGATCTGCCAAATATCTCTGAAAAGGAATAGAATTTCATAATCAAACAAATCCAAAAAATAAGAATTATTACTGTTCGAGTCACTGCAGCAAAATAAACACCTGAATTCTTCATTTGGCCGATACTTCCACACAGTAGCGTCAGTATATACCCAAATCATTTCGGATACAGCATCACGGCACATTCCTTTTACTTGGCCAGATTCCTGGAAAGAACATATATTTGAAAACGAAAATTATTAGGGGATATCAAATTTGAATTAGATTACCATTCATCACAAAACAAGTGTTTTTCATTTTAACTAAAATCACTTAACTAACCGTTCCAATCATATCATCAAACATTAGCTTCTGATTGAGTAATGAAATAGCTTCAATACGATTACTATACAACAGCAAAACGTTATATTCTGTTAATGCAACATCCAAAGGATAACTGTAACGTCCATCTATCAATTGATGTCTGAAATCTGCTACTAAAAATTCCTTACAAATTACATCGAAAGTTAATATTTTTAGCAGATTTTATTACATTAATTTGTTCAACACGAGAAATGTTTTCGGATGATTTTCGTAAATAAGTAAAGAAGAATAAATCACCGCTATCTTTACGGTATGTACCCTCATAAATCATTTGTAAATTTTTTAAATTCTACCCTAAGTAGTCTAGAGAGACAACTTACTGTATATGTGTTTCTTCAACAATCATGTCATATGCTTCTGAAACTGTTAAATCTATTCGTCCTAATGTGTAGCCATCAGCACCGACCCAACAAAATGTAGTGGGTAGTTCATTGCTCACTTTTGGATAAACAACAAAAGTGCTCGGCAAATTTCGTTGTCCATCATCCATAGAATGAAAACGAAGCGGTGCTAAAAACGCTCGACATAAATTTTACCGAATCAATAACATAAATAACAAGAGATCAAAACTGAAACGATTTAGTAAATCATAAATATTATATATATGCAAATTTATGGAAAATAATTCTATCAAATGTGGTCAAAATACAGAAATGTGAGTCGATTCAAGCGGTAAAACAAGCCAATATACTTGAAAATTAGGAAAAAAACAGTAATTATTTAATAATAATTAACCTTTTGATGCAAATAAAGGTTGTAAAACAGCAGGATTATGTTCAGCAAAAGCAGAGCTCCAAATTGTGCTCACAACTGGCTGTACTCCAATAACATCATGCTTCGTATTGATTTGTCCGCTCAAACAATACAATCTTCCGGGAAGGCATACAAATAGAGCCCATCTGGGAAAAGATAAAATTATGTTCAAATTCCAATTTTATTTGAAAATACAATTTTCCTTTGCTACCGTAAAAAGTGCTTCGTTATTACTCAGAAAAATTAGAGTTGGAAGAGTAACTCTATAAATCTAAATATTGCATTTTTTTTTGTAATTTCATGAAAAATCATAGGAAAATAACTCAGTACAAGTAAATGAAAAAAAATTCAGCGGGAAAACTACCTTGACCTTTGGTTTTCATCCTCACATTGACACATCTCAATTCCGGTCACCGACAAATCTTTTACTCCGCTTAAATTATTGGTCAGTTCACGAACATAAGCAACTGTTCCATTTGAAATAACAGATGATTCAAACAGACAACCTGTATTTTGAAATTTTTAAAACAATGCCGAACTTCAAGTGACAGATAGTAAATGTATGAAGAAGTGTGTTAAAAAGTATCAAAATTTAAGTGGGCAACGGAAGTACCATTTTTTCCTCAGAAGCTTTCAAAAAGTTGATAATTCTACTATTCACAAAAATTCTCAGGTATTTCCAAACATAATTTGAAACATTAACTTCTATTAGTCTCTTTTCAATTTATCTTTTCAGATTTATCTTTTCAGATAAATCTCTTTTCAATTAATGATTAATCTGGTCATAATTAAATACCATAAAATCACCTTTCGTAGTACCCAAGACGATGAAACCTGTTTCGTTGTCTGTTGAAATTTCCATATTCCAACCTATGGAACTTACCACATGTCCCTAGAAAATCTTTCAAACATTTCCTAAAGATTTTAATATTTTGAGGTCATTCAAAATCTTTTTTATAAAATAAAGCCTTAAAGTTATAGACACTCTTAGGATTTCTTCCAAACACCAATATTCCTACAAAATTAAATTTTGTGTAGCATAGAAACACTTTACTTTCAACTTTTTTATTTGTTTCGCTGAATCATGTTTCAAATTCAAGTAAAAATTATCGGCACCAGTTGTACTTATGATTGCATGACGACCATTAGGGCTGAGATGAATATAGGCAATACGATCATGTATTAATAACGGCAAAATAACATCTGCAATACAGTTTAATTTAGTAAACAATTTTATTGCGGGCTTAAAAAACTACTGATCTCATTTAGTAAAACAAAAATTTAATAAGATCATAAATTCAAAGTTAACGCAAAACTCGAAAATATTTCCAGCCCAACTAATGTATGTGTTATGCTTAAAACGCTTACCTTACGATGCAATAAAAAAACAGAACATCACAAACTATATCACTCATCTTCATCAAATTAGATGAAATCAGACATTGTGAAAATTTGAATATTAAACTTTAAATCAAAAAGCACTCAGTCTCAAATTTGAAAGAAGAAACCGAACTGATAAAAAATCACTAAATTCTTTTGCAGAATGTTGCTAAAATCAACTGCGATAATCTCACCTATTTGCCTGCTAATATTTTGAAGTGGATAATGAAAAAGTTGCCGTGCATCGATTACCAGCAACATTTCACCATTGCTCGAACATAAATGAGTGATTTGACCCTTCGGTCTGAAATTCATTTTATGTGAAATTCCAGAATTCTAGGAAAGAAAATCATTTTAGCAACACGATAGTTAAATATTACTTACCGAAAATCAATCACTTTCTTGATAAATATTGCACTACTGCTCGGCGTGCTTGGACTCTCCATCTGAGCAAATTTCAAGTTACACGGATCAAGTTACTAAGTTCCTTGTCAATAGTCATACAGCAATGTAGATATATACTGAAACGTATATGTCAGCATTCGAAGTTATTAATAAATACTTGTATTTGAGAGTTAAAAATTCCAAAAGAATGCACAGCAGATTCAGAAGGAACTTTATGTGTAATCGAGAACGAAAGCAATAACAGAAAAACAAGAAAGGAAATATATTTCAATATCACGTTGTTCAGCGTTATCCATGAAGGTAGTTTGCAACAGGAGAGATCGAAGATCAAATCCTTGAAGACATAGTCACCGTATAGTCCTCTGCGACATGCTCACACTGCAATGTTTGTTTTTCTTCCAAACGCATTATGTTTATCCATAGTTTTAAAAATGTCTCCTAGAAATGATTTGTTCTTCATTTCAGAATTCTGTTAAGTCTCAAACATCAAATTGTGTTACTACATCTAAATCTTTCCTTTTACTTCTACTCGAGTAATTAATGGCGTGGATGCGATCTATTTATCAGATACTTACTAATAAAGAATAAATCCGAGTATAGGTACCCATATAAGTTTACTATCAGTTAAAGGATTAGGAAGTGGATATGCCATATAACACGAAATAGCGCATAGTACTCAGAAGGATCCTTGGAAGAACAGGGAGACAAAGCAGTATCCTACCTTTTTGTACGTTCCTCTGAGCTGTTACATACTTCTTAGTCCTATAAAGTTTGTACAAACCATAATATAAATACCGAGCATCCCGAATGACCAGAATAAGTGATAAAAGATAATGGGAGAACTGAGTGAGATTTATGATCTCATCCCTTCCTAAGCTGTTCTTCTATTTGTTGCATAGAGTGACTCTTTTCTCGAAAATGCGTGATCCCAAACATTGATCGACTTAAACATATCTCTTGCGTCATTTGCCCCTCAGAAAAGGTCAAGTTGTTTCAAGAATTAATGAAGCCGTAATATCTCACTACAAATTATTCATCTCCGAGCCTTATTTTTACTCATATTATTATCTGGCTCGCAGTTCACTGAGATAATCTGCACATATCAACAATTACCGAACGAGAAGTTGCTAATTCAAAGAAGCATATATCTTCAACTTCTCGTCTTAATCGATGCTTTGTATGAATCATCCGCTTTGTATAGTCGTAAAATGATCGCAGCAATGATGTTTTTTGAATAATCTAATTTCATTCTACTACTTCATCTTGACACTTTACAATTATCTCTTATAACTTCTAGTATTTATGCAGGGCATTTTATCGATTGATTGATTCATCACAGCCATGAAATATATCAATAAAATGGTACATATTGTCGTTACATAAAGATATGAACTGGGTGGCATTTGTGGAAAAAAAGCGAAAAGTTCATTTGAATCATTCGATGTACTCTTTTGCAAGTTCATCACAAACAATAGCGATAGTAATGATAATTATGATAACATTAAATTAGCTTGCTATAATTATTCATCCGAAGATATTAACAATAAAGTAACCTTTAATATAATTCGATTGCAATGAATTCACAGAAAAAGTCATTGTAAATTAATTGTCGACATTTTATGATAATGCAACATCATTTATCAACATACATTCTAAGCATTATATTCTCTACAGATACAGTATTTAAATGAATCATAGATTGTTGAGAACAACGAAAAATGTAATTTTATAGATGCACACATTAAGAATTTTAAATTATATACAGTCCCAAATTTCCATGTACTTACATATTGCCAAGTACATCAAAGATTTTTACCGGAATGAGTGAAACGATCATTAAAAGTTTATGAATGTAGAAATACAGCCATTCCGGATAATCCATATAGCAAATGCAGAAATGAGTAATATTCAACAAGGAATAGTCCAATGATATCTATCAATTCTTATTCTATTCATATTCTTGAGCAACTTCCGGAAATATCAACATAAATGTTTAAAATCATTTAATCCTCTCCTGTTTGTGTCATTCGCGCTAACAAAGAAAAAGATGTGAAATTAGAAGCATTTTTTCATAATCTTTAGTAGCAGAATCCACGGTCGCTCAATTTCAGAATCCACGATCGCTCAATTTCAGAACCCACGGCCGCTCAACATATTTATTGAAAAAAAGAAAAGTTAAAAAAATTATATTTACTTATTTATTCTGTTTACCTTACTTTAATTATAAATTATAATTATCTTTAATCATAATTTTATTTTAATCATAAATGGATACCGAATATGAATTACTTACTAATAATCTGCACATTCCGGTTCTCAACCAATATTCAACGAATCATTTTTTCGTGCATATTTCTATTTCTCACATATGCCTATTTTATCGGATACTGAAATTCGATTTTTTCTTTGAATGTTTAAGAATTTGATCCATTTTAGTGATATTTCTTTTTTGAATAATTCACATTCCAGTATAATAATTTGGTTGAAAAATTAATAAATTTTATTTGATTTCCATTTTTTATAAAAATGCAATAAATTTTTTTTTAAATCTTTTATCTTTCCGATTTTAATATAATCCTTCAAATTACTCACACTAAAATAGAAATGAGAATGATAGAAAGATCTAAAACTGGAAGCAAGAGATTATTGCTTTCTTTTTTTTTGTTGAAATTTTATCAATTCTTTCTGATTTTAATGTTAATCAAATAATCAAACAATATATGATAATATAAAAGTTCACTTAAAAATTTTCTATTTTTCAAGTTCAACTCTTACAATGAATTAAATTACAAATAGGAATTATTATAATTCATACTGATATAATTTGCTAATGTTAATTAATTCATGATACGAATATCTACCAGACTATGATCTCTTCATTCTTATCATACGAATATCTACCAGACTGTAATCTCTTCATTCTACTTTTCTCAATCTCTCTGCTTATGATAATTTTAATAATATTTAATTTATAGTTTTTTTCTTTTTTAACTTCAACAATATTATAATCTCATAAATTAGAAAAATTAAATTTTGGCATTTTTATTCTCTATCATTTTTTTTGACATTTTCCAACTATATAAAATGGGTGGTGATTGGATAAATTTATCTTATTAAATAAACATTTCTATAAATACACTAAACTGTCAACAATTAATTGTTGAAATTTTCGGATAAAAATTAAATAAACATTTCTATAAATATACTAAACTGTCAACAATTAACTTTCCGACAAAAATAAGCAAAATATTCTTTTATTCATTTTATTCTTTAACTAATTTTTACATATAAATGAGAAATAAGCCTTAAAAAATCTTTTCCAAAATTTCATATTTTCAGTAAGAAAAAATTAAAAATGGAAAAACAATAAATTTTAAAATAAACTAAAAATTTCACATTTCTTCCACTATTAATGTATTTTTTGCTTTTTGTTTCATATAAAATTATTGAATTCTTTTTTTCATTTAATTATACCATTGAAATGATTCATTGATATTTTTATTCTTTTATATCTTCAATATATTAATTTTTGTTAATTACAAAATTATCTCTTGTTGACAGCGTTTGTCTATTAAGAAATTTTCCTTTTTCCCACTACCATACTGTATGTATTATCATTTCCTACATCAAAAAACTTTTTAAAACAAACAGGAAGAATTTGTATGAGTTAAAATTTAATGAGAGATAATATTGGTCACAATGAAAATAATAATGAATCATTGGAAGTTTTTTTTTAAGTATAGCAATCGGTAAATACTTAAGCTTACACAATATAATATAATCTTCCTACAGCTCCCAATAGAATTAGAATCTGTCACTTAAAGAGGAAGAGAAAAATCCAGTTTGCATTAATGAGAATGATTTTAAACTTTGGAACAGAAATTCTTTCTTCTTTTCTGTTTTTTATTTTAATAAAAAATTTATTGGTAGCTAATTTAATTTCAAAGATATAAATAGAACTTTTTTTTATACTATTCTTACTTATACCATTAATTCTATTTACAAATATTAAGGAATAAAAGAAAAGAGAGAATTTATGAAGTAAACAGGAAAGAATTAAAAGTTAGAAATTTTGATAAATGCAAATTAAAGTTTAAAATACAGTATTGGAATTTAAATGATAAAGAAATGATATTATCTCAGAGGATAATTGATAAGTGAAAATCATGTTTAGATATGGTTTGAAATAATTCCACAGAAGAAACTAAAATTTCAACCTTCAGATATTTGTATGTCAATTATAAATTACTGGGATAATAATATGAAATATTTATAAAAGGCTAAATTATTGTTTTAAATAAATATTATTTAAAGCATAAAGTTATGAATGAAATTTTTTATATTTTCGAAATTACAAATTTATAATTTTAGAGAAAAATCTTTCGACAAAAAAACGCTAAATATTGTTTTAATGCTAAGTATTTAATTAATTAGCATTCCGAAATGCTTCAATGTAATTTTGCACAAACTGACTAATTTGTCGTAAAAATGAAGTTTGAATGAGGAAAAGAATATTTGATGAAAGGAGAGGAATAAGAAGAAAAGTGAATTAGATGAAATTAGATTTGTTAATGATAAGTAACATGCTTCGAACATTGGGGTGTTGAACTTTTAAAGTTTAGCTTAAAGTGATAGTTAAGATGTGATTATCAGTAAATGAAAAGATTAGAGATTTGAGTATTTTTTAGTATCATTGTTATCATCCCTTTATTACTCATTTGTTTTTTGTCAATGCAAATGTCCCCAACTTCATTTTCAATTTGATTTGTAGACTTAATCGAGAACAGAGAGAAGCAAAGAAAGAGTGAAATGATTTAGAAGTAAAGAGAACTTTGACGATATGTAAATATGCAAAACTTCCATCTTAACAGTTTAAGGAGTAATATTTTAATTTCTGCGTTCAGAGCACACAATACTGTAACTTACATATTATGATTGATTTATTATAAATCGATATTATTTATACATTTCCATTTCATCTTGAATTCACATCTTTTCTAATCAGCGATATCTTTCACTTACAGTTTTTCATATTTACATTTATTTCAAAAGAACAATCGATTAGCATGATGAGAAAAACAGAATGATAAACGATGAAACGTTTTGACGTGAAGTGAAGTGAAGTTGACGTGATAGTAAACAATACTACTACTACTTAATTCTTCTTGAATAAGTAAGTGTAAATCAATAATCATAATAGATTCTCATTGATTATAATTATAACTGTATATTTTATATGCTAAATTATTTCTTACGTATTTCACGTATACAAGTCAGTCATACAAATCGGTAAAATTTAAATTGCATATTTATTACGTACGTTATGTATGTATTATATTATATCGGAGGAATTACATTAGAAATTTTTGAAAGTAAAATAATACATAATATGTTAATAATAGCTATGATTATGATTACAAATAAATAACAAACATTTTCATCAACTTGCATATTATCCATTTCATATCACTAATGTCTACAAGTATATGATTATTTTCCATACATATTATTTTGCTAAATAGAGAATGATGACCTTTGAACCTTTTAAGAGAAACATTTCTAATTTCAAATATAGCATTTGTGAAGTTCCTAACAACAAAAAATTATTTTGATCGAAGATAAAATGGAAACATTTAAATTAGTTTATCATTTCTTTTTCCTTTAAATAAACATTTTTAAAAAAAGAGAGCAATTGAAGCAGAGAATACAGAAATATTTTACATCCTATAGATTAAATTGAAAAAAAAAAGGGAAAGAGAGAAGAGAGAGAGAAAGAAAATAGTCTAAAAATGGATTATCATTTTATTGAAAGTGACATTAAATCGATAGAATTGTGTGTAAAGGCAATTTAAAAATTTTTAAATTACAATATTACGTGCATTATGAAAGTTTACATGTAACATTATGAATTTTAAATTAACACGTAGGTGAATGACCCCGAAATAGATTGAGGATAATTTCAACAAATTTCTTCACTGAAAACCTCTTCATTTGCATTTATGATATAATTGGGTTTTTGTTGTTGCATTTTATTGTTTGTTTATATAATGATTGAATGGCTTTTTTTTTATCTGTCACGATCGCAATTTAATGATTAAATCTATTTTGATTCTCCCTCTCTGTACACAACACTTACTCCAAAAGTTTTTCGTTCTATCAAAAGAATAAATTTTATTTATAAAACTACAGATATGTCAGTTTTAATTAACTTTGACAAACTAATTGAAGAGTAATAACGCTAAGGACATGAATGACCTTTCAACTGTAATTTTGATTAAATGATTAGATAACCTTTTAACTATAATTTCAATTAATGTTCACTTTTTTTTAAAGCATATTCTCTACAGATCGCAATAGAGAAAAGAATTAATAATTTTGACAGTTTATTTAGATGGATGTGATCACACTGCAATCCATTCCTTATTCCTAAATTGTTAAATTTATATTTCAAATTTTGGAATGATTTTTTTCCCAAATAAGAATATAAGTTGACAATTTTCTAATGGGAAAAATATTCCAGTTTCTTCAAATAGGCATCCACGCTATTATTTTTCGATATCCATTCAAATATCCATTCTCTCGGTACAAATTCATATTACCTAAGAATCTACCACATAAGTTGAATTACTGTATCATTCCTGACACTTCACGAATTTCACATAGCAATAATATAAATTGAAAAAAACCTTTCATACCTTATTTTGCATTGATTGAAAACGGCGCCAATATAATGAACTCAAATTACGGAATTATCGTTAATGTGAAATGCAATATAAAATCGTTATATTAAAACATCCATCCTATCCATTGCTTTGTGTTCCGATTCCGGTCGAAGCAATCGACAAATCTCTTCACTCCTCTTTATCTTTTATCTTTTTCCTCTAAAGCACTTTCTCCTCTCTAACAACTAAATGGAGTATGTTTGTTGCGCGTCCGTATCTTACGTATCATAGCGCATGTATCTATTGTTTGTGTATGTTTGCACATGTTTAACGTGTATGTGTGTGTGTGTGTGTGTGTGTGTGTGTGTGTATACGTGCGTATACAAGAAATCAGGAATCCATGAAAGAGTCGTTTAATTGATTTATCATAAACCTTTCATGCATTTTATTATATGACTTACTATGAGGTAACATTACTATTAATCTATGGACAATGGAGATATTGGTCACTCTCCTATCCGAAATACTTGAAATTTTCTGTAGCATTTTATCACTTCTCCATATTTAACATTTGTTGAGTTAGTTTTTCATGAAGATGATTTGAGCAGAGAGAGAGAGAGAGAGAGAGAGAGGGAGAGAGTTTAATTGGTGTCAGCTACTCTCAAATATTCATGCATATGCTAAACTAGCTGAACAAATGCCTTTCATTAACTCATAATATTTTAATGGCCTATTTCAAAAGTACAATCAAAATCTCACCTGGCCTTCTTCCTCTATCTTAATGCTCTATAGCATTACTATATCTGATGCAAATATTTGCTTTTATCAGTCTACTTTCTATGATATCTTTTCACCACCTCTCATGTCTACTTACTTCCTTTTGTATTCATCCTCTCTCTGTTTGAAATGGCTGGTTGGTTGTAGTTGGTAGGCATCCATGTTGGTGATGATGATATGTTGTTAAAATGTGCATAATCTCTATATATGCGTGTGTATGTGTATGTGTGTGTGTGTGTGTGTGTGTGTGTGTGTGTGTGTTGAATATAAGCTGAAGGCATACGGCGAAGCAGTCTTTTGACATATCATTGTGTCGAATGCAATGTCGTTTGCCTCTTTTCAGACAGACTGTTTCTCCTATATATGATTCTCATTCTGACGTTCTGTTGGATATTTCCGTCGTTCAGATTTAACCCTCACTGTTTTTCTCTTTTATTTGCTAGCCCTATAAATTTCGTTGAAATTAAAATATGGTTTTAGCAAAATTTATAAAGCTGCAAAAGTGAAGCGATAATTATTGCCATGTACATATCGAGTTTCATTGAAACTATCAGATGATATCATAATCTTCATAATTTCTAATATATCTTTTGATGAATGGCATAAAGTTGAATGATGAAACAATTTCATATTAATCAATTTCGACTAATTGGTTTTAATTAATTAATAAATGGGATGAAATTTTCATTATGAGTCTTTTTTTCTATACGAGAAGTTTATTGTTGTTAAATTGAAATATTAAAATTTCAAAATTATACGAAGAAATTGTCACTTTTGCAAAAATTATGAGAATCATTTAACAGTATTTAATTGCTACCAGCGCTTTCTTCTCCAATTGATTTTTCGTGCCAATTTTTCATTTTCATAATTTTTTCGTTGCCTTATTTTTGAAGGACAAATTTTGCTTCCATTTACAGGGAAAGAGGAATTGTGAAGGCCTTCTGTAATGTATCGTAAAAGTTCACTGACGTTATTGCTTACAAACTTTTTTCACCCATTTCTTCAACATTATCCATTCTTTCACGTACTATTTCTTTTTGTTCTTCTTCCACCCATCAAAATGTTGAGATACAATTTTTTTCTACATCTTACGACGACCGGGTGTTCATACCAGATGGATGCAATTACTATAGGCAGTAATCCGTCGTCTCATTGTGGAAAATTCTGTAGAGAAAAAAAAAAAGAATTCCCAAGGCGCAATACCTTTTAATTTGTAATATTACTGCCTATAGTGATTCATTGTGAGAAAATTCGAATTGTTTCCTAAATCGTAATAAATTTGAGCTTTTGTAATTTAAATTTCGTTAATGTTTCTCTCTTCAAAATTATCTTAATATAATATTATCATAATATATTATAATCATCATTATCATTATCATAATCATAATCATAATTATCATAATGTTTTTTTCCTGAAAATGCTGGGGATTTCTTTTTCTATTTGAAGTAAAAGAAATGATCATTTGATGGTAGGAAAGATGTGGTACCAATCGTTGACCGTTAAGATGGATGTAGTGATATGTTAGCATTCTTGCATATTACATTTCTCATTAGTAGGAAGGAAGAAAGTTACGATTATTTTAGTGGATTTCAACTTTTACAGATGGATAATTGAATATAGCACGAAGCAAGAAGTTGCTTTCTTCAACTTCTACAATCTATTCCATTGCTGCTTTTTTGAATTCATTCAAATCTAATCGAAACGCAAATAAAATTCTCAGAATTTACCTGTTGTTTTTTTTTTGATGAATTCTGAAATTTTAATGAAAATTTTCAGATTTAACGTTTTTTTTTAATTATCTTTTCGCAGGTTAATTACATCAAAAATTGTGTTATTTTAATAGATAGAAAAGGTTACATTTCATATGAAGATGATATTTCTTACATTTTCTACAGTATATACGTTTGTAAAAGTTTATAATACTAATTCATAGCCATTTTAGTAAAGATGAAATTTGTCATGGAATTGTTAAATTTAATTTTGAAATCTCTAAATTCTGCTTGATAAGTTTTGCTGATCGGTTATCCCAACTTATGAGCATTCTTAAATTGTATGAAAAAATATTGAAAGTAATTTGAGTTCATTTGATAAAACATTATAATAAATGCATTTGACCCAATTTACATAAGCATGAATAATGTGCCGCCATATTCATTCATTCCATAATTTTTGTTTCTGATCTTCTTATCTTTGGAAAACTCTTTCACTTTCAAAACATCACTCCCTAAAAGAGTGATCGATTTAATCGCGGGAAAGAAATGAGAAACCATTAGCGAACTTTTTTATCGCTAAATAACGAAGTATCAGATCAGCAGCTTACGGTGTAATTTCCGAGCCATTTTCACATAAACAGAGGATACTGCAAATTTTTGGTACGGAAAATGGCTACCCTATACAACTTCCAAAACAAGTAATTAAATATGAGGCAGAACTAAGCAGATATTAGATTTTAATTTGTTCTATGGAAATTCTTCCATGTTAATATTTCTTCCACCAGAACACAGATGTATTTGGTAAAGAAGTATTATTCATAAAATACAAAATGGTCGTAGTCAGATTTTTAAGTTCAAGTAATTGATGACAAGGATAGATTTAGAGTAAAGTCTTTATGAATAGAGCAGTTCATTTTTTGCAGTCATTTCTTTAAAAAGTTTATACTTTTATAGCATCTTTTTGGAAAGAGAGAGAGTCTTACAGGGAAGGCTTATCAACCAACTTCGTAAGCATTTCTTTCGGTTTATAATAACCATCAATTTATATGGGAGAATATCGGGTCGAGCGATACTATTACCAAACTATCTATTAGTAATACTAAATTCAATTAGCTAATTCACAACTAATGCTAATTCAACAACCAATCATTTTTGCTATTTACTGCTTTAATTGCTTAAATTGGAAGTAGAGAGGTAGGTAGCTGCTAACTGATAACAGAATGTCATAAAAAATAGCAGCGGTTATGGAGAATGATAATCAATATTTAAGATACATATATATATTCCTTATCAGTGACGACTATATGGTATGTTACTATCAAACATCAATGATATATTCCATCTGTGTTTATGTTTGGAAGTATTTTTAAGGAAGGAGTAGATATTATAAATTATCATTTGTTATCATTTCTGAGGAAGATAATTGTAACTCTAACAAAACTGGATTATTAGGGAAAGATGAGGGGGGGGGGGAGAGGAGTGGTTCTCTTCTGATTATTTTCAAAATAGAGTTGTTGGTACTCATTTTAGAAAAAAGGAAATAATGTATTATTGCGCACTCATTCCTCCCTATCGAAACCTCTCTAACGTGTTTTTGTTCAAAAACTGTGAAGCTGTCAAGTAAACATATGCACACATATATGTATATATACACACATACATACGCATACGCACACACACACACACATATATCTACATACACACATACATACATATACTTATATACACATACACACACATACATGAATTGAACGGGAAGAATTTCCCACCGTTCATTTTATGATGCAAACATTCCTTTTTTTTCTTTCTAATGTGAAAACTTCAAATGATTCATTTAAGGATGATTTCAATACTCTCTCTCTCCTTCCCTCTCTCTCTTTCTCTCTCTCTTTCCCTCTTCTTACTAAAATATTTCTCATCCTATATTCCCTGTAAAGCAGTAAAAAAGGAGAATGGAACTCATAAAGGGAACTTTCATTTGTTCAATTTTTTGATTTCTTTCTTGAGAGATAGGAAGAAAGGTAAATAATACTTTTATGATCCAGTTTGTTCTATGATTGTTTCTTTGGGTTTTTATATAATATTGAAATGAGTAAGTATTTTGTCAATAATTTTGATAAAATGAAAAAATTTCATTTCAGAATTTTTAGGATATTGTTTGTTTATCTTTCTGTTTACCTTTAGTTCTTTTTCTTAACGTATTAGTGGGATTCAAAGAAAGGAATCGAATTTCTCTTCGATATATACGCACGTATACAATTTTGTATGATTTTAATTTTGGATTAAAAAATTATGACCATATTTAGAATCAAATTTTCTTGCATCCAATACTGACTGATATGTATATATATATAAATGAGTATTTCATTAGAATTTTCACTTCACTAATAAATTTAACAGTTTCATCAAAAATTCACAAAGTGGCAGTCTCTTCTATTTAATTTATAGCAAAAAAAAGGTTAGATGATATTTTGCATATTTGGGTTTTCGTCGTCAACAATGTAACAACGCTCTTGTACGATAGTATCTTATTGGGAGTAGAATGGAAGACAAAATTATAATTTTGCTTAAGTTATATTAATCCGAAAATTTTTGAATTACACTATGCTAGCTTTAAAATGAATTGCTAACTTTAAAAGTAACATTTGTATTTTAAAGAATTTTTATAATTAATTTTTAAGTGTAAAAATTCTCTGCATAAAATGATCTTTTTTCATTTTTGCAAATATGTTGAGATGATGATGATGATGATGATGATAATGATTGGAAATCTTTCTTAATCGATCTATCATCATCTTCATACAGAAACGAAGTGTTTTTTTCTTTTCTTCTGTTGAAATGATTACCTGAATATGGCGAATGTTGCAGAAAATTCCTGCCAGATGCACTTTTCAATAACTTGAAATCAAAATTGATCGATGCTTTTACGGCATTATCAGAAGATTTGATTAATGGAACGACTGAACAGATTCTGATTCGTGTTTGATGATTCTTCTTTTTTAATGTTTAAGAGTACATATAGGGATCAAATTCAAGCCTTTTGAATATAATTCGTCTATTATATTTGATGTGCTTTACTCGTTGTTCCTTCTTTGCACTCATAAAAAAAGAAAGTTTTGATTTTGATGCTATTTTTCATTTCTGATGTCTAATATATTCGTCTACCTATAATTCTAATTCAAAGGCTGCTAAAATTATTCTGTGAAGTTTGAAGTTTGATGCATACAGAAAAGAATTAAATGAATAAAGTTTAGAAACAGCCTAAATAATATATTTTGAGATTTTCCTTCTATAGCCAGAAAATTCCGATAGAATATTGCGCAGAATTTATTTTGTATGAAATGAATACACAACGGTTTCTGTTATCCTTCTCAGTGCTTACTTCAGTGCTCCAGCGATTTTTTCACGTTGTGAAATTTGCAACTGAGTTTTTGTGATTTTCAATACTGTAAATATTAGATTTCTAATCTTACAGTAAACAGATTTTATCATCATCACAGCAAATATATGACAATTCGAATGATTGGCGGTGACTCATCTTGATTAATTTCAATTAATAATGTTTACTTGCTTTTGATTGTCATCATTATAATAATTAACATTATTCAAATATTACTACAGATTCATCTCCAATTCATGCTTTACGTAATTTCACTCAATTTAAATTCAATACTTAATTTATATCCTTAGCTATTATTGGCACATATATCTTTGCGTCATTAATGCTATTTAATTTTAAGAATTCCAATTTATGTTTCTGATGTTGAATAAGATTTTTTTTTGCCGTAAATTCCATTTTCCTCCTTCAAACAATCATTTTTCTAATTTTCATACTATGCGTGTGTGTGTGTGTGTGTGTGTGTGTGTGTGTGTGTGTGTGTGTGTGTGTGTGTGTGTGTGTGTATGTGTCAGTTATATTATATAATTTAATTTCTTATTGTTTCTTAATGTCTTATAAATTAAGTCTCATGCTTATAGTTACTTTTACTCTATACTTGAACATTATATAATTCACTACTTATAGTTATTCTATACTTCATAATCCTATACTTTCTGAAAGATTTATTTGAATGTTGCGCTATTTCATTCATTTTTACATTTTACCTTTTGTTGCAATGCGTGACTTTTTTTGTTTTTTAGTTTGAAAATTTGCATGAAACATATCATTTCAGTGTGAGCAGAGTTCATTTCCGGTTATTGTTGAGGATTTTTGGACGCCAATTTATTCGTACTTCTCTCAATTATCTGAAAAGTTAATAGGAAAAGACGAAAGACGAAATGTCATCCGGAAAACAAAGCGCTGAAAGTGAATATGAAATTGCTTATCGTTCAACAATCCAACCGCGTACAGCTGTACGTACACAAAGTCGACAATCCGGAAGTTACAGCAGCGGTACCGTAGTTGGTGGAGGTGGCGGTAAGGCCGTTTTTTTTTTCCTGAGAATTTTATGCAAATTATTGTTAAGTCAAAACAAAGGTTGAGATGTGGAAAGGAAATGCCCAAGAATGATATATCATGTCTTTATTCAAATCAATTGGTTGAAATGCAAATTAGTATTCCAACCAGCTTTCATTTTGAAATAGTATATGCAACACTATATATTGCAAATTAGTATTCCAACTAGCTTTCATTTCGAAATGATATATGCAACACTACACATTCTGCTTCAGGCATAATTTTGCTCAAAACTTGAATTCATCCATTATAGCGTTTGGAAAATAATAAAAATATTTTTCTTTTTCCCTATCTAAATATTTAATTGCACGATTGCTGTCGATAATTTGAAAATTGTGGACACTTTATGCTTCCATCATTCATACGATACAAATTTTTTTCATAGATTTAACTGCTATTTTTATAGGAACTAAGAATTTAAATCATTTTAAGCATCGGAAATAAAGTATTGCGTACTTTACTTTAGAGCATAAATGAGCTTAATATGACTGTAATTCAACTACGAAATGGACTGGACACACACACAAATATATTAAATTGAAGATGGATACCATTATTAGTAGAACTGATTACCGCAAAGTTAAAGACTGCCATATATGGGCGATTGCAGTAATTATTTGGAAATTTTTATGTTAGCTAAAAAAAAATTATGAAACTATTGAAAATTAATCCGAAAAAGACAAGTCTAAAGATACACTATGAATCTTTCAAACTTTTTCAACAATCTTCTACTAATTAATATTCAGCCTTATTAAACTCATATGCTTATCATAAATTGAGGCCATTATCGTTTGCCGAGTAAGTGCATAATCTCGCTTATTCCTGATAAATTTGAAGGTACATGAAGGTTTTGTAAACAAATAAAATACATTATAATAGTATGCAGGAATTTCATCTGTGTTAAATCTCTATTAACATTAATGAAGAGGATAGCAGCAGTATCGGTCGTTTGCCAGGATTACAGTGGTTGCTTTTTTTCGGTGGCATGAAGAGAAGAAACCTGTTTTTCATTTCTATCACAACTAAAACGTTTTCAATATCTTCTTTTCACCTATTATTTATATTTTCATGTTCACGACAAATCATACTAAATATTAATTAAACAAGTATGTAGACTATTACAAATGAAGTAAAAGATTTTAGTATGTGGATAGTTCGTCTGATTTTTCCTGCAAATACGAAATAAATTAATTAGCAATTAGCAGTTACTACTGTTGTCATTACTTATCCGATCTTCTCTATAAATTCAATATCAGTAGATACTGGTCCCAATAATTGTAGTTTAGTATATTTTCCTATACACATACCTACTACTTATACACACTTTTTTCTATATAAACTTCAAATTTTTTAAAAATATTTGAAAAAATTTATTAACTGAAATGATTATTAAAATAAATGCATCGTTGAAGTTTACAATATGTTTTAGAAAATGAAAAAGCTTGCAAATTTTCTAATCGAAAAATTAATGAACTTGAAAAATAGTCATTCTTAATCAACGGAATTCATCTGAACGGCGACATTGTTGCACTGTTTTTAACCTTCACATTTTACAGTATTTCCAGTTGAGAAGGTTTTTGCTTAATTTCCTTTCCTCTTCATACCAGCCAGCGTATTATTCTCCAACAATGAGCATGAAATATTAATTTTATGCTCGATGCATTATCAAAAAATATTCCTTCTCGAAGTACAGACGAAAATTCATTTCTCTTTTTTTTTCAATCTTTTCCGCAAATCATTGAATCAAATGCTTTTTTTCATTTCCAATAAATTAATTCAAAATTATCTCACAGAGAAAAAAGAATGAAATGAAAAGCAATTTTATGAGTAAATAAATTCATTGTAAATTGAATATCAATGAAATTCTGATTATTTGGAAAGGTTAAAATATTTAGAGATACATTATCATCCTATGCAATATTTCAGGCCTATATTATAAGGAGCAGTGTAGTAGGTATTCGTATTATTAATATACACATATATTATAATGAATATACGCATTTTGCTTATTATCATTTGAATTTACTTTTTCATTTCACATACTTTCAACAGCTCATAAAAATATTATCACTCATTGATAAAGCTTCGCATTAATCTCACGTAGGAATAATGATCATAATCTAAGCTATTTATGTATTACATTTTATTATTGCATTGCTAAGTTTTTTCTTAAGACATCGTTAATTGATGCTTCAGCTATCATCATACTGTGATGGCTTTGGCTTTATGTTTGAGATAGGCTTAGGCTTTCATCTAAATGATAGGAATAGAAAATAGAGAACTAATTCATTTCTAATCGATTGTTGTCTTTTTTTTTTGTTACTTTCAATGATTTAATGATATAAGAAAGAAACAGAGCTATCGTCGAAAATTCTGGAAACTTTTCAACTTTGACATTTTATTGTTATAATTTAAATTGAATTGACCTCTGAAAATAATTCATAAAATGACCTAATGGAATTGGTATTCAATTCAAAACATTCATTTTACTCGTTACATTACATTTTCTTCAGAAATAATTGACTAGAAAAAAAGAAACTCTAAGTGAACTTATGAAAGAAAGGAAATTTCATTTTTCATTGATTTATTTTTTTTCCTCCATCATCGATCGTGATCCTGTTTTTGATCAGTCTTTATTTTAAAGTTGAAGTTCAAGTACCTTTTAAGCAGTCAATGTTTACTTATGAATCCACTAATAAACAGGTTTCTTTTTTTTATATCATATGGGAAAAAAAGATCTTATTTATAGGTCTTGAATATATGTTTATATTACATTATTGAAATAATAAAACTACTGCAATGTTGCTTTAAAGTAATTTTTCCGCTTTAGCTTTCTTTATTGTATAAGATTTCGAATTATGCTAATTATGCGATTGATATGGAAAATCTTCCAATAACATTTCTCCTCGATATATACGATCTCGCGGGAATTGCGATCAAAAACTTAAAGTGCGTTCGTTATTATTTTATGTATGTAGTGAAGTGAGTAATTGAGGAATAACAAAATGATTTGCATATGAAATTTCATTGTACTCTTTTTTTTCGTACAAATAATTCCAATCAGGAAGTTATTTCGAATTGCAAAAAGATCGTTCATTTTCTTTTTGAGAGGAGTGATAAGTAAATTTGAAGGACATCCTTCCTAATCGTGAGTGCATAATTTTTTAAAACGAACAAAATTAGATAATTGAATGAGAAGTTTAAAATATTCCGAAAATTAAATAATACTTCAACTATTTCTTAAATAGCTATTTATCCTATCTATCCATCATATAGAAGAATAATTTTTGCAAAATGAATTTCATTATACTTTTCTGCTAATATTAGGGTACATGTTAGTGACAATCTTAAACTTTCCTTTTCCCTTTTTCTTATGCAAACCGATGTTGTATATTTATTTACTGATTGCTTTAGTAGCGTTTATTTGATGAAAAGATGGGGAAGATTGTATTTTGTACTATCCGATTGAAATGTCTCAAAGAATATTTCATCGATGACTCATCGATTACTTTCTGCCTAATTACTGCCGCTAATAGTGTTGGTTAGTTAAATAAATAGGCTGTCATAGGTGGCACACTACCATATAGTGATTTTTGATAACAATTCACTGAACATTTGAAAGTATACAATTTTATTTTAAAACATACAGATGACACACAGACACATACACACACACACACACACACACACACACGTAGATGAATGCGCCACAGCATATGAGAAGAACAGACGGTTGCACATAGAAGGACAGATAGATGATTCTGTCTTGTTGACATTGAAACAATATTGACTGTATACTTTATATTGTCATGATATTGCCAATTGTTTGTAACGCGCTGTTAGTATTATTAGTAAAAGTTGTTTTCTTTCGATAATATTTCATTTATTTATGATAATTATTAACCTTATGCAAAATAATGTAATTCAAATAAGATAAGAGTTTAGTTCGTTAGTTCAGATCAATCGGATAGACTCATTAAATTACATCGTTTAAAACAAAAAATCGAATAGTTTATATTATTTGAGATTTTTACGCAATAATTAATCCAGATTATCTGAAATTAAAAAACCTTCTAATGTAGCTATCATCGATGTTATTTAAATGATAGCCAAAAAGAATTTAGTCTTTATTTTATATTAGCATATTTTGACCTGAATAAATTATATTTATTCAGGTTAAAGGTCATTGAAACTTTGACCATTCCTCGCCGAGCATCATTGAGATTAGTTGAAATACGTTATTACCCATTTCAGATTAACTTAATGTCAGTCATATTATAGAAATAATTTATTTTGCTATAAATGTAGTACTACTCGTTTTGGCGCAACTGGTTAAAGGATGTTCGCAAGAGGTAGGTCATGGAAGGGAAGGAAGAAAGGTGAGAAGGGAGTTTGAAGTGAAGGTATATGAGTTGTCTCTCCGCATGCGTCCTCTTGTTTGTATGTTTGTGTGTGTGTGTGTGTGTTTGTGTGTCAGTAGTCTCATATATCGACATTCTTGTTCTTACTGTTAGTGTCACATGAGAATTGCGGAGCAGAATTCTCGATGTGATCGTCGGTGATAGTAGTAGCAATGGCTCGGTAGATGACTTTTCCTAATATCAATCACTAACAGTTACATTATAGCCATCTGCAACATTACGATAATTATTCCATTACCACTACTATGAGCATCTTAACTATTTGTTGAATATTAGAAGTGAAATTTCGATCATCGATGAATCCTTCCCAGCATTGATGGAATTTGAGTTAATGAATCATCAAGAAATCTTGAATGAATCATCGTTTTTAAGCTGATAGGTCAGAAACTGTTTAAATAGAAAGGGCATATTCTTCAAATATTTATGAATTCATATTAGATGGAAATGAAGCGTGTTTTGTTGACTCATATCTCTTCAATCTCAAATTTTTCTTATAATTTTACTCATTTTATAAGGAAAATTTACTTTGTGCCTGTGAAATTCAAATTTACGGTTTGGTCAGTTCCTATTATTATCAACTATTTACTTTGTGCCTGTGAAATTCAAATTTACGGTTTGGTCAGTTCCTATTATTATCAACTGCTTGTTATTGGATTCTTTAGTCATATTCAAACAAAATAATAATGTATTCAAGTGACACAATTCGATCGTTACCTGGAGCCAGTGGAGGTAAGTTAATTAACAATATAGTTGATGGCCGATATTGTCAATTTTGAATAACTAAGTTGCTTGAGTGTTTTTTTTTCAAATATCGACATTAACATTTTGTCTTAACAATCCTTAACATTTTTTGCAGGAATTGTTTATTGAAATAAAAACCCCTGAATTTGCCTACTTCTATTGTAAGAGCCAAATCTTTGATTCAATTTTGATTCATCTTTTAAAATTTCAGGCCGAGTGCTAAAAATGGTCACCGAAATGGGCTCAGCATCCATTGGCGGTATTAGTCCAGCTTTGAGTGCGAATGCCGCAAAATCATTCCTTGAAGCAACTGATAAAGAAAAAAAAGAGATGCAAGGATTGAATGACCGGCTTGGAAATTACATTGATCGAGTAAAGAAACTCGAGGAACAGAACAGGAAATTGGTTGCTGATCTTGAGGAGCTGCGTGGTCGATGGGGAAAAGATACCAGTGAAATTAAGGTAAATTTGATAAAATCACACGAACTCATTTATATGAACTGAAATCAGTTATTATGCTTGGTTAGTGAATTTTCCCTTTAATCAAGTTATATTTCATCTTATATCAGTACGGAAATGAAGAAGTTAGTTTAGGTGCCATTACGTTGCAAGCGAAAAAGGATCGTCTGATTGGAATGTTTCGTTCGTTTAAATCAATCAAACTTTTTTATTTTCATCAATTCACAATATGAAAAATGGAGATGATGTGCAGTTTGGGAGTTCAGTTATGTCGTCGTTCCCATCCATCAGAAATGTACCCTTAGCCAGAGCCTAAATGAGGATAATTCTTTGCCCATTGTAATTTCTAAAAATTTAATTGAAGTATTTGGCATTGTCAAATATCCCTTAGCATAAAAAGTAATTGCTGGGACTGTTAGAGTTTTTTAATATATTTATTTCATTGGTTTAGGTGAAAATTAACAATGGAATTGTATTTAGCTGAAACATAATTTTTCAGTTTCCAGAACACAAATATTTCATTATGAGCAGTAAGAAACTTTTACTATGAAAATGTTTTTTAGAAATATAAAATGCACTTTAATTATTAGCACCAATTAGTGTGCATATTTTATTACGTAATTTTTTTTGGCTGAATTTTGCCAGATGTTACAATTTCCATTAGTTAGGATTAGTGCAACGATGTGTATGATAACATGCTCTTAGAAAAATTAGATTTTGTAACATTGATATGTCTCTTTGAGAACCATAATTTGGTGAGACTTTTGCTACTCAGATGGTCGAACTTGAAAGAAATAAAGAGAAGGATGCAAAAAAAGATTCTTTGTTTTTCTTAACAAATTTACATTTTAACTTAGGCTATTTCCAAGCAGAATGTTATCTTCGATACGTTGTAAATTATGGTAATACTGAAATTAATGTACAAGAGAATTAAGTCGTTATTGAATATTCATTCGTTTAGATGTGGTAGTAAAATCAATAAAAAGTGGAATGTTCTTAAAAAGTGCAACGTTTCTTTTCAGATACAGTACTCTGACTCGTTGCGTGATGCTCGGAAGGAGATTGATGATGGTGCAAGACGGAAGGCTGAAATTGATGTCAAAGTAGCACGGCTTCGAGATGACCTCGCAGAAATTCGCAGCCGGTTCGCCTCATTTCCCTCTTCAGTAACTGTATACCATAATATTAAGAAATAAGGAAAAGAAATACTGGTGAAACTTTTCTCAAGTAATCATTAAAGAAATAGTTAAGAAAGAAAAAAGGAAGAAAATGTTCTCAAATTATCATTTAAAAAAGTTGTTAAGAAAGAAAGAAAACAAAGAAGGAAAATATTCTTCCTTCTTTCTTTTACTTTCCAAATAATTATAAAAATAAAACCACACTATCAGAAAGTATTAAGAAAAATGTTAATAGACCGGTAATGCTGTCGTGACGTGTCCCTGATTCATTAAATTGAAGGAACTTTTAGATATTCGAAGTGATTCTAAAAGAAGGGACATATTTTAGTTTAATTTTCCATTTTCAAATGTACAATTTTTACTTTAGCTACGAAGATGTACAACATCGTCGTGAAAATGATCGCGAAAAGATTAACCAATGGAAGCATGCAATTGATGATGCGCAAAGTGAACTAGAAATGCTTCGAGCTCGTTGGCGTCAACTGACAGATGAGGAGAAGCGGTTGAATGGAGATAATGCTCGCATCTGGGAAGAACTTCAGAAAGCGCGTAATGTGAGTGTTTAGATGTTTTTTGAAATTTCAATGAGCAATCTAATGTGGTTCCATAAAATGATGACTTATAACAAAATGAACAGAAGTGGGGAAGATGAAGCGTGTGGATACAAATAATACTCTTTATTCTGTCGAGTTATTTCTATTGTTCTGATTAATTGTTGACAATTCAGAAGAAAATTTTATAGGATTTGGATGAAGAAACCTTGGGACGAATCGATTTTCAAAATCAAGTACAAACGTTAATGGAAGAATTAGAATTCTTGAGACGCGTACATGAGCAGGAGGTCAAAGAACTTCAAGCTCTATTGGCTCAAGCTCCAGCTGATACTCGTGAATTCTTTAAGAACGAGCTGGCTTTAGCTATTCGTGATATCAAGGATGAATATGATTACATTGCTAAACAAGGAAAGCAAGACATGGAAAGCTGGTATAAACTGAAGGTGCTCATTTCTTATAAATCGTTCAATTGTATACTGAATTATGGTCCCCTGAACGTAAGGTATGAGGGAAATTGGGGAAAGATTAAATTTCTTGGTCCGAAATTTACCATAAAAGGCACAAACTTATCATTTAAGTACCATTCATTCGAATTCTTATTAAGCAAGACTTCAAATTTTCTCTAATTAAAAAATTTGGATAGAGAAATTTCCAAGAAAAGCATGTTTTTGATAATTATTAATGATCTTAGGTATCAGAGGTGCAAGGCACTGCAAATCGTGCCAACATTGAAGCGAATTATCAGCGCGAAGAGGTGAAACGCATGCGCGATAACATTGGTGACCTTCGTGGTAAACTCGGTGACCTTGAAGCTAAAAATGCTCTGCTTGAAAAAGAAGTGCAGAGTTTAAATAATCAGGTGCGGTGATTATTACAACAAAATTGAAGCCATTGCCGCATATAAAAATCTTCACCCAAACACACTATGATAAACCTTCCTTAGTTGTTTGAAGTTTCGTTGCTTTCTTTTGTTTCTATTTGAAGTGAGATCGTTTGAATTTGCAGCTCAATGATGATCAGAGACAATACGAAGCAGCCTTAAACGACCGGGATGCGACTCTGCGTCGTATGCGTGAGGAATGCCAAACACTGGTGGCTGAATTGCAAGCACTGCTTGATACAAAACAAATGTTAGATGCTGAAATTGCAATTTATCGAAAGATGCTGGAGGGTGAGGAAAGCCGGTAAGTGCCATTTATCAGCATCACTTAGATAAAAGATTGTTTTAGAAATAGAAAAGTCTAGATTCCTTTTTTCTGCACATATTTAGTGTCGAAGTCGGTACTTGATTCAAGTTCATAACTTTGAAGCAATGGGTATAAATTTCACTAAGTACTAAGAAGTGTAGGTGTACACTGCCCGATAGATATTTAGGCTAATTTCTTGTTATCCCAATGGTTTTTTATTTAAGAACTCAAGAATCAAGAATTTAAAAAAAGAGATGAGTTATACTCATAAGCAGATGCTGTGATCTTTATGGTAATTTTTTTTTAATAATTGTAACAATTTCTGATAATTAATTAGATAGTTAATAGCTCAATTCTAAGCTAGCTTCATCTTTTCAGAAACAATTTCAAAAGTGATGAATGCAATTATTTGCTAGTTTCTCTTTGTTTAAGTCTACTGTGACATTTCAGTGTTGGCCTTCGTCAAATGGTTGAACAAGTGGTGAAAACACATTCACTACAGCAACAAGAAGATACGGATTCGACGCGTAACGTACGCGGTGAAGTTTCTACTAAAACAACATTCCAACGCTCAGCTAAAGGCAATGTTACCATTGCAGAATGTGATCCGAACGGAAAATTCATCATGCTCGAGAATAGTCATAGAAGCAAGGTAAATAATATTTTAAGAGATCTTAGGAATCTTATGAATGATTCTATTTCGCATTGATTATTAGTGAGTGCGTATATTTTTCAAAAGATTTCTGGATTCTGTTGTGTTACTTCTAATTTGCCAGAAAAGATTTTCAGATTTCCAAAGAGCTATATTTTCTAATTCATTTTCAGGATGAAAATCTTGGTGAGCATAAACTTCGAAGAAAACTTGACAATCGACGAGAAATTGTTTATACCATTCCACCGAATACAGTTTTAAAAGCTGGACGTACAATGAAGGTATATATTCTATAAATTAAAGATTATGCTCTGTGATTGAAAACAAATGCCATTTCATTTTTTCAGCTGTTCTGTAAATTCGCTGAATTTGTTTCATTTTTATAAGCGGATATGCATTAACTTCGATATAAAAATTAGTCAAGTCCTAATTCAGAATCTATAAAAATGAATTATTTCGGTCCCCTTGCAACTAATAAATTTTCGTCTTCTTAGATCTGGGCGCGTGATCAAGGAGGCTTGCATAATCCACCGGAATCTTTGGTATACGATGGCGAAAATACTTGGGGTATTGGTGCCAATGTCGTAACAACTCTGATCAACAAAGATGGTGACGAACGCGCAACACATACACAGAAGACGATACAGACGGGACAATAAAATTTCTTTTTCTTTCTTCAAAAAATGAACTTTACAAGTTTCTCATAGTATATTTGCGGTACTTTCACTGAAAAAAATTGATATTTGAACAAATTTGAGAAATATCCCAAATTCATTACAAATTTTTGCGTGGGTTATATTTTCATAGCTTTTAAAAAGTTAGCTATTTTTTGGCTTAGGAAAAATCTATCCTTGATAATAAAAATTTTTTAATTTAATCTTAACATTACTTTAAAGTCAGTATGTTGAAATTAATGAAAATTAACATATTTAAAACATAAATTAAATAAAGCTGAAATAAGTTCATTGTGCATCGAACATTCATTGATAAAACTTAAGTATTTGGAGCGTGGGTTTCGGATTATATTTTCAGAATTTCTATTAACAGCAAGGTTGAATCACCCAAGAAATTTTATTACTACTCTTACGCTGCCAATAATTTCATTTTTTTCCATGCTTCTACTCAACTTTGTATGTTTTTTTGAATGCTTGTTTACGGTCTTTGGCTGTTAAACTGTGTTTCTTCTTTCTTTTTCATTCTTTTCTTCACATCTGATGTTTTCACAATGTATTTTCATTACAGGCACTTAGGCAAGGAACACTAATCTCTTGTGATGCGGTCTCCGAATTTATCTTTGAAAAAATTGCACAATTCATTATTTCATCATGTTTAAGAAAACTAAAAGATGAGGATAAGATTAATGGAGATACATCTAATACACCAGATCAGTTTCGAAACGATTATTACCACCATTAGTAGTGGTAAATTGTTCTCTTCTTAATCGTTAGCTTATTTGATTTTCTTTGAGTTATTAACCATACTTCTGCTCTTGAGAATTGCTTCTTTACTAATTAAATAAATTTGTATTTTCCCTTTCAAAAGCATTCTCGTTCATGCAGAAAAATAAAAATATCTAAAATATATACTTTCGATTTTAATAAGTAATGGAAGAATTATGAGATGAATGCAATTAAACTTAATTCTCTGTCTTTTGAAGACAAAAATAAGTTTTCCGATATAAAGATAACTTCATTTTTGTCAAGACGTCAATTATTCTAACTTTATTCACCGATAGAATCATCTCGGTTTGTTCTCTTTGTCTTCTAGCACCTTTCTAAAAATGATAATTGCACATTTGGCGATACCAAGAAGTGTGTCTCTGAGAGAGTTTCTATTTGTATTGTTGGAAGCATTTCTCTCTTAAATCTTACAAAATGGGCATCTGCATTTTGGAACAATTCAATATAATATTTACCCCATTCATTGTTGTGGTAATGCAAATAGAGCACATGTTGGTTGAAACAATTCCATCATTTCTCATTTATGCAAAAATCAATGAAATCATTTCCATTGATATTTATCAAAGTTTGCAATTAAACTGTAACTAATGGGCAAATAGCTGTCACTTATTTGATGGCAATTTGTGTTCACAAAGATTACTGCTGATTTAGCTTTTTTTTCAGTTGCACAGAATTATCAGCTAACCACTCTTTTGAGTGGCACAGAATATCAGCTATCCGTCTTCTGTAACGCTAGGCTCATCATTTTTTTAGATTAAAAATATAACTGGAATTGCTTCCAATTTCACAAGATGTATTGTTTGTGACAGTCACAAAACATCTATGGATTATTAAAAGTGAAATGGGAATGAATTTCATAAATTTCAGATAATATCACCAAAATCCATTTCATAAATATTTGGAAGTTGTGGAACGGTTTGATAGTTAAAAGCACAATTTTTACCAAACAATTATGCATTGCTTTTAGGAAGGCATGTAATTAAATTTTGTGTTGGGAGCCCAGAATTTGTATTTGGTCGGGTTATTGCCGCATAGTTAATCAGCTATGTGTGAAATTTGATATTCATATTCAAAATTTAATTTCAATCATCAAAAGGCGTGGGAAGAAGCCTTCCATCACTATGATTTCTATCGCTCATAACTTCACTCGCTAGTAGTGGAATTAAATTGAACGAAAGGAATTGATTGGATCGAAATTGCTGAAATCGAATTGAATTCAGTTAAACATAAATTAAATGATTTGATATGATGAATATAATTGCAGCCGAAATTACCCATATTGAAATGACATTTCCTCAATAAGAATAAGAAGTTAATATCAATAGGATTGGACTTTACCCTTTACCATCATAGGATTGTTAGTTGGAACCAAGATTTTTATGAGTCATTTGGATGGGATGGTTGGGAAAAGTATAGAACTAATTACAGAAGTCTTCATGTAATATTACTTGTAATAAAAATGGATAATATCTTTATCTTTTTGAAGTCAAATAAGTGCCGCAATGATTACCGATTTGGCCGATCGGTGTATGATTGCTGCGCCATATCCAGCTGCGAGCGGATCTTTTCGATTTCCTTCGTGGGTAGGCGCATCTGTATGTTTGTAGAATGAGGCTTGTAACATGCTAATTTATTCGGATTATTGTGGATATATATGTTAATTTTAATAATGGCTTTGTTGGCATTCAAGGAAGAATGTATTAGAACTCCCTGTCAGCATTTATTTCATTTAGTTAAAATTACATAGAATATAACCAATCTACGTTAGTATCCCTTTCTTACAAGGCATAACGATCGATATCATTTAGCTATCATATATTTTAAAATCTTTTCAACTCAATTATCAAAGTTAATAATGCCAATAAAACAAAATGCAGAAAGCTTTTGCTGAAAAGAAATTTTGATGCTTGCAAATCGAAAGGTATAATTACATATGATAGTTTATATCTTTCATAAATTCGTGCAGTATTTGAAGTCAAGTTTATTTCCAAATTGAACAACTAAATGATAAACGAACGCTACGATCATTTGTTCTTCCTCTTTCCTAAATATAAGATTTTAATTTAAGTGATTGACAAGAATGTAACGTTCCTTCTTCACGATCACCTAAAAATGCCTAATGAGGATTGAATATTGTTGAATTAAACTTTCGAAAATCTTCCTCGAAATTTTGTACGATTAAACGATGTAAAACTGAATCATCATAAAGAGTGTGGAAGTAGAAAAGCTCAAATACTGACCATAATATCACTTGAAAGAATAAATTGTTAACCGAATGATGAATCCACTTATATAATTCTTTGATTGAATTAACAACACTTCTCGTTCCATCTCTTCTCGAGATCTCGAAATATGCTATCTTCTCTTTACAGCATCGTCTGTATCCCAATTTTTTTAAAGATTTATTTTATTCATCTATTAATGAATGAATTCATCAAATAAACAAACAGCTCTTATATTTTGATCAAATTCCTTTCATTTTTTCCGAAGCATTAAGTTATATTTATTGGAAATATATAAAAACAATAATACATTGTGATTAGTTTTTGTTTAATTCATTAATAAAACAAACAAAGTGATCGTACCTTTTTTTCTTGGATAGATTATTTGATTAAAAAGTGAAATTTGTGGAAATCAGAGCTTCTTATATCTTTGTAAAATATTTCACATCCAATTGGGATATCAATCAAATTGTAAAGCAATTACTAATGACTAATTATCTCAATACTTGTTTACTTGTTTGCCCTTATTTACTTCCATTTTAATTATTCAGTTCTTCTAAATAATCGAATTAACGGTAATATTTCTTCAAAAATGAAATTTACTCTTCGCAATGTGTTGAAATCAATTTCATATCTTACAAACAATTTATTCGACGATCGAAATCTTTTGTTTTTGGGATTTCAAGAAACTAATTTTCAACATGAATAGTGTCGTGATGATCAACCTATTCCGTGTAACATTTCATTTCATTTCAAATTTATAATTAATTAGTTTGAGTGCATCATAAATAAAATCCATCTTAATAAAGATAAATGAGGGGATGAGCTGAGGACGACTGCGCGAGAAGAAATCATTCGTTGGCCTTCTTAAGTGCTAATAAAATGACCAGGGTTTGTTTCATAGCTAAATCATTAAGAATTGTTATTAGAGGATGTTGACAACGGTACAGAGAGATAAAATGACTAATATATATATATGGAAGAGAGTGTAAGATGTGGGGAGAAATTGACCAAAGCTGTCCGGCATTAATTTAGCTAATTTGTTTTGATGCTTCAAATGTCTTCATTGGTTGCTCACAGTAGTAAATGAGCAATCACCGCCAATTGCTGAATGTAACTTTGTATTGACGAGCTGATGTTAATCTATCATCTCAATAAAATTTTCCCTTTCCCAATCGGTATCGCTCTTATCATTTTATCATTATAAAAAATATTCGGGAAATTGAGAAAAAGAAAAAGAGCGATTTTATTGCAAATATTTGACCCATAAATTTATCTTAGATATTTTAAAATGAGCTTATCAATTGGTATATGAATTAAGTGAGAGATATTTGTATCGTAGTGTTATCTCCATGTATTATTCAATTAAAAGTATTACAAATTATTATTTATTTCTATGTTAGCCTCAGATGAATCATTGCAAATAATGGCATAAATTAAATTTTGCTCCTAAATTCAGAATTATTTAATTAAAAATTTTAAACTTTAAATTTGAATTGAACATTGTTCTTCGAAAGCATTTAACTTCAAGCTAACTGATTTTTCAAGCTAGCCAACTGACTCCAAGCTAACTGATTTTCAAGCTAACTGACTTCAAGCTAACTGATTTTTGGAAAATATATTTGAGAGAATTTTTATAAGTTATGAAAAATTCCCATCTTCGTACAATTTATATCTCTCAAATATCGAAGTCCTATAATGCTTACATCACTGTTTGATAATAAATTAAATTAATGAAATCTCTATCCTCCCCTTCTTCTATTCCCGAATGAGTCATTTCCATTATTCGACACCAACATTTCATATTATACACACCAGTCAATAATTCCAAGATGTTCATTCTTTCAGAGCTATAAAGAAACCATATAATTAAAAGCCTAAGCATAATTCAATTACCATTTCTAGTTTCAAGCTGTCATCATTAATAGAGTGGTAAATCATGAAATACAATAGCTATTCAGATAGTATCATTAAATTCAAGCTTTGCTTAGGGCATAATTTTGTTATGCAAGAAGAAAGAAGGAAGGATGAAGAGAATGGAAATAGAAAATGAAAATCATAAATAGTATATTTGATATCAGATAACATCAAATACTTGCTAAGCTTATTTTATGACTTATCATCACATATTTCGGATTAAAATTTTAAGATAACAGTTTGCAACCATTTTTGCATGATTGATTAGTGAACGTATGATTGTAATTGAAATTTCTAATCTACGATAAATCGATGCATATTGAACTCAAATTTTGGAGAGATTTAGCAAACTGCAAATATAAAATAAAATTTGATTAATTTCAAGTTTTTCAGTATTTTGTTTGGGAGATAGAAAGAATTTTAAAATTATCCAAATATGAATAATCTTTCCTTATATTAGTGCAATTATACCAAAGCGGAATTTTTTGAATGAGTCTTATGATGCCAGCCATGAATCCATTTTTCACATCTCTTTAGCCTATCAACCACACTTTCATATATCTATGGCAATCTCAACCCAAGCAATGTGGGATTTGAGTGAATTTTATACGAGTAGGAGGAATAATTAGTCATTTCTGATTGATTATTTTTTCTAATTAATTATACGAAGCGCACTTATTTTTCTATCATCTGAACCTTTCGAAGGACATATACCGAAACGGAGATACTATTTTGTCATGTCTTTTTTGATTACGTAATTAGCAACAAATTGGAGGAAAAGATTATCCCTTGCAAGGTTATGCTAACATTTAACCTCTCTCTGGCTCAAATCACAAGTAGTCTCATCCCACGGTGAAGTCTATAAATGGTTATCTTCCATATTTGTTTTTACACCCTTAGCGAAAAAGATAAATATTGCATGTCCACTATTCATTTCTATGCCTATATTTATCTTCGGGATTCAAATATGCTTTCGTTAGTTTTCCGGAAATCGTACTTTGTGTTATTTAATATCAGTATACCTTTAGCAATTTGATAAGTGATCCGTAAAGAAGAAAATTCTTGCAGTAGTTATTAGTATTGCTCACTTTGAAAACTTTTAGTAATCAATCCAACAACTAAACTTTGTAACAAAACAACAATTTTGTTGATTAGACTGTAGCCTACGAATGAGTTGGATTAGCATCATTTTGCATAGAACTTCACTGATCGACCTTCAAAATCAATTCAGCTTGTCTTTTCTGTTATACCTATTTGTCCATTTTATTCATTCACAATGACGATTGGTTGTTTTCCATCAATCAACAATCTGTCCAAATATTCTTTAACCAACTTATTCTCCTCCGTTCAACCCTTTCCATTCAACCTTTTCATTCTTCGCTGCTGTACCAAACAAATCATGTAAATGGTCACAACCAATATCATCATCGAATAGTAATTAATGAAGACTACCTGCTCATTAATCTATCATCTTTTTTTTTCATCTTTAACTTTATACCAATTTATAATCTTATTTGTTTAGTAATTCTTAATATTTCAATTTTATTTATTATATTATTTGCTGAATTTGATTAATTGATAAATATTTTAATGAATAACAATCTTTCAAAAGTGTTTGAACCTTAATATTATTCCTTTTTCGGCGTATAATATTATTGGTAATATAATCAGATATTACCTCGGCGATTTTGATTATCTATTATATGTGATACACGTGATACATGAATACTTAATTAGACTACGAACAACATACACATTTCCTCTTCAAAAGAGTAATAATCATAAATTCGCAATGAAAGCCTCCTTCTATTTAACATAATAAAAATTTCTTACAGTGAGACATTCTCATCTCTGAAACTTTGATATCTCTGAAAAATGAAGATTTAATTTTGACGAATGAAATTTCATACAACTTCTACATATAATTTCAACACTTTCATTAACTGATAAAGCTATCAGTTCCACAAGAATTTACGAAGTGATATAACTTTAAACTTGCGAGTAATTCTAACGCTGCTTGCAACTTCTACATATAATTTTAACACTTTCATTAACTGATAAAGCTATCAGTTCCACAAGAGTTTGCGAAGTGATATAATTTTAAACTTCCGAGTAATTCTAACGCTTCTATGATAACAGTTATTTTTTATTTTATTCAAATTTTTCTTTCAATCAATAAAAAATCATTATCTCGTATTATAGAATAAAATCTGGTGATAACGAAAAAGTTCGGTCATTTTTGTAATTTTCGATCATATTACTTCAAAAAAAATTTTTTTTCTAAGTTGGAAAAGTTTTTGTTATCTTTGATAAAGGAAAATTATTTTATATATTCGCAACTAACTCTTTCTTCTATTTCATCACTTTTTACCGACATTTTGCACATGGATCATTTAACAGATCTTTTCCTACCAGCCATTATTGCTATAAATGTGAAATTTCAACATTTCCAACAACAAAGGCATATCTTTCTTTTTAATGCATTTTTTAGTTTTTTTTTTGAACTTCTTTCATTTCATATCAGAAATGAAGAATTTATTTCATTTTAATCTCTTGTAACAAAAATGTTGACTAAAATATTAAAACATATAATTTATACGGTCGGTTAAACTAATTTGTTTCTATCATTCTTACAAAACGATTTTGTAATATTCATGGTTTGCTTAGGATGATGATGATGACGACCTTCATCAATGTTAAAACTTCGCATATCAACCAATCATTAGACCTTTTGTCTCCTGATCGCTTACTGTTTTTCCAAATCACTTAATCTCTTCTTGGATGTTTTTAATTAATTTGTAATTTCATTTCGAAATTTCACATTCATTGTAGATATTGTAAATTTTAAAAATATCATTTGAAAGAGAAGTAACCAACAAAGAATGTAAGATATAGTTTTAAAGAGCTCTAAAGCTCTGATAATTGTCATGTAGCATAATGTTTTAATTATTTATAAATGGTTTGATCCGATTTTTGAATTTATTCTTTCAGTGCATTTGGAATATCTCTGTAGATCGACAATGATGACATTTCTATATGCCATAACAATCGTAATAATTTCATTAAAAATTCTGATTAGAATACGATCATTGAGCATAAATCTATTTGTGCGCATATGTCCATCGTCTGTCACTATGGCTAATATTATATAATTGATCGATTAAAAGATAAACAGAAAGAACCATATAATTAAGACCATCTGCATACTTACTTTGATCGTTTTATTCAGTATGCTACAATGAGATAACATTTTTTTTGTAATTAATGAAATTCGATAGCTTTCAACAATGTCGTGCTAGCAACTGCCAATAAATTTTAGCTTGAAAACAAAATATTTTCTTTGTATAAAATTTTAAGGCATGAAATCTTTTTTAACAAAAAATAAGAGAGAGGTGTCAATAAAAAAACAGTCATATAATAAAAAGAAATGGGAATAGTTAGCTTTGTAGTAGAATATATATATATATATATATGAAATACTTTTTCCAACCCCAAAAATTACTACTCTTCTCGAAGTGACAAAATTTTGTCACTATGAAATATCTTGCATACTTTTAAATTTAAAATATTTAAATTAAATAAGCTATTAGCTTATTTTATAGACAGAGAAAATGAAAAGATTTGCAAATTATAATAAAAATATTCTTACATTTTGTAAATTTTAATTGGGAAATATTTGATGATTGCTAATGTAAAACCACTTAAGAAATGGGTTATTGTACCATTTTGATTAAATAGTTCCAAATAATAATCATAATAGTGAAGATAATAATATATTTGAAGGGGTTAAAATGGACAAAGAAGACGAAGGATACTAGGACTGGATGGACATTGATGATTTGAGAAGAGTTGAGGAAGAGAGTATACAGTAGCCAGCACCAGTAGCACTACTTCATCATTGGCGAAATCCTTCGGGAATGAAAAGAATAGAAATTCCTGGCGTTTTCCGAAAGAGAGAGAATAAATATAAGAAGTGTAGACTCACTCACTTCAACACATTTAACTCATCTATCTTCTTCTACTTTAAAATTCCATTGAAAAGTTGAAATCAAAATTTTTTATTATCCTAAAAGTCTGAACGTTTCAATGAACCTTCTAAAAAAGCATTTGATAATTTTGGTAATTAAAAAAAAACACTTTTAATTATTTATTGTATTAATTGTTGAGATTGGAACTGAAAGCCAGAGAAAAGTTAAATTACTAAGAAGGTCTCTTGCAATGTTTCAGAAGCATGAAGTTTTCTAAAATTGATTTTGAAGTAATTATTTGATCACATCTCATGAAGATATTGTTTTTCCGAAATTTGTAATCCGTATACAACTTATAGAAATGTTTTATAAAACTATTTCTAAGTATTATCATTTCTCAGAGATTATGGAATACTATGATATTTAAAGTTTTTCAAATCACATAATTCTAAAGTTACAAAAATAAAAAATTGAACTAGAAGTAAAATTGACATAATAGGCATATAATTTAAATTTGATGGGTAGAGAATGAAATGACAGACTACTATCTATCATCAACTTTAAACTGACAACTACTACCTATCATCAACTTTAAAAAAGGTCACCTTGTAATTTTCGTCTTCCAAAACAACAATTTAAACTAATCCGATGAATGTGCAAATCTAAATTTGCATTCGTCTCGTTCATTTTCAAAATGAAATTCAAATCAGGAAATTGAATTTTATTGCAATGAAATCTGTTTATTAAAAATTTACATTTATTTTAGCTTCTTTTTAGCATTGTTAATTGAAGCTAATTTAATTAATTGAAGCTAATTTGCGCATTTAATAATTAAAATCTTTGATCAATTTCACTCCACCTTATCCTCTTAACTTAATCGTTTTCACAATAATTTACTAGAGATGATAAATTTAAACCTGAATTTACTCAAAGTAAAATGAAGATCGATCAATCTCTGCATAGTATTTAAAAATATATTAATGGATTTTTTTTTTTCAATGGTCGAAATTAATTGCCTTTCATGATATTAATATGTGAAGTAAAAAGGGAAATATAGATGTGTCGTCGCATTTGGTGCAATTAATATGGCCTATTATAATGATGATATTATTGATGAATCCGGCTTGTTGCTGACCTTGTATAGTTTGATTTCCCAGCTTGCACCTTTCACGATCCTAAACAGAAACGGATTAAAGGTCACAATAAACATCCTAATTACAAATTATTACATATTTTTGAAATGAATTATCAAAATAGTATAATTATTGTTAACAATGAACGATACTGTCATTAGTGATAGTTGTTATATTTAAATCCTTCAAATTTATTTTTGTTCTTTTTTTAATTCTTAGAACTGTCCCAAATTAATTTACAAATTTGCGAGTTTGATTTTTTCATTTCTTCTTTTAATGGAATATTTGTATTTACTATGAGACGATAAATTTAAAGTTTTTAGAGGAGTGAAGAGATACAAGGCCATAGAGAATAATTGATTCAATTCACTTATCATCTTTAACATCTCGCCATAGGTAAAACTAATGTGACTGTTGTGTGGTGATTGAGGGTTACACAACAAGGTCATAAAATTACATTATTATGGTTAGTGGCATCTTTTACAATATTCAAAATTAATGATGATGTGATCATTGATAGAGGATGACAGGGAAAAATTGTTAGCTTTTCTTCTTCAATGAAAAATTTCAATCAACTAATAATTTATTATTTTATGTTTGTTACGGCTGTTAACAAATTATTAATTATAGAAGAACAAATGATTAACTTCATAAGTTACGATATTTTATCAATGATAAAAATAATTAGATGAAGTAAAATTATCATTCTACATAATATTTTACTAAGATCAAAACTTTTTCACTTTTTTTCAAGCATATTTTTGCAGCGTAATAATAAAATGATAAATTGGGACTTAGAAATTCATTTTATCAAGCATATCAATTTATTGGTTAATGTGGAAAATCTTTAATTACGGTAAATATTTTTACTGTATGAAAAGAAGATTATCATTTCTTTGGTTTTGTTTCGATAGAATATATATCAATTTAATGGTTAATGTTAAAAATCCTTAATTGCAGTAAATATTTTTACTGAATGAAAAGATAATCATTTCGTTGATTTTGTTCAAACAGAATATAAGCAAGAAATTTGCATTGTTGCAATTTCTTATTTCCTCATTTAATTACTATAATATTTTACTAGGATCGAAACTTTCAAAGAGTTGAACTCTATACCTTTCAAAAAGTTAAACTCTATAATTTTATTTCAAACATTTCAAAGAGTTAAAATGTTTGAATTAAAATTTTCTGTATTTTCTTGTATAAAATTTTCTTGGAATTTTTATTTTTTTTGTAATCGAAAATTCTACTGCTAAAATTTCTGCAATATTTCATAATTGTTAATTGTTTCTTTCTTTCAACATTTGTTTGAAATCTGTATGTAAATGTAATGCAGTATCGTTAACTAATATGCAAATGTGTTTGATGAATACCGCTCTTTTCTAACTTTTACAGCACAAAAAAAAAATGCTTGAGGTAATTAAGGTATAGAGTTCATTTGTTTGTCTTAGACTCAATTAAGCAGTATCACCCCGCTGAGTGGTATTTGTATTATGATCACTGTCATGATATAAAAGTTCCTTTGAAGTACCATTCATTGATGGTGCAACAATTGTACGGTGAAATGCTCACATATGGAAACTCTGAAATGTATGCTCTATTGACCCGGAAAATCATCGATACTATTATGACTCTAAATCTTAATTTTGATAATGGAATATATTAACCAAATAAATGATATCTTCCCGTCCTTCAAGAAATCCTCAAATTTATAGAAATTAGATGGTTTAATTTTTGATATTGCATTCAAAGCATGCAATATCTGTATCATACAATCAATTTAACAAATTAAATGGAGTAGGTCAGTTTAAGTGACCAATGCCACGTGTCACTAATTCTTTAGCATATAATTAGGTCGAACAGATAAGGTACGATAGCAGGCAATATAAGGCAATATAAGGTAGGAATATGGTGATCTGAATTATTCATTACAGTGTTCCTACTCAATGAAAGTTGGAATTGTTTCAATGATTTGACATCATTTTGAATTGCGGTTATGGACTAGAAATGCGATCCGAAGAGTATCAAAAGTTTCATGTGATGTGACATCTGTAAGTTCAGAAAGTGATGAATAATGATCATTAACTATTTTCATTTCTCTCTACCTGTACTACAAATAAATTAATCGCCGTCAATTAATTCCTTTCTCTTCCTTTGTTCGACAACACATAAAGGGACACTTTTCTCTCTCAATCATTTTCTTTATTTTTACCTTATTCACTCTTTCTCTGATCATTGTCTTCCAAAAGAGCTTATATTTAATTAGTGAAATATTTCACAAAAATCACAACTGTACCTTTATGATCAATATACCCTTGTGATACCTTTATGATCAATATTCGCCTATCTTTTGTTTTCGTTTAAATTATTACTTTTCCAACGTTTTCCATTTATTAATGGATTTATATAATAAATCATTGAAATTGCGATTGGAATTACCAATGCTATTAATTTGGATGATTTGATCTTTGAACAATTAACAAGCACTTAAAAGAGTTTGTAAAAGTTTGAGTATTTAAATTTCCCACTAATTGATATGTTAAATTCATTTCGATTCAATTTCCTCCCCGAAATATTATTAGTTCGATTCCGTTCTAAATTTAAGATTTTCAAGGAATAAAAAAAAGTTTTTGTGAGTAGCTGTCTAACTGACAATGACATCTAGTTAAATTTTTACTAAATCAGATTCTACAGCTGTCAAATTGTCATCTGTTCGAAATTATAAAAATGATGCATACTTGACTGAAATACTGATAGCTGGTGATATGAGTTATATATGAAGAGGCTTGGAAGCTTATGCAAATCTCCCCCCGTTCTTCAATCTCCTCATTATGCAAAGCTTATCCTCTCTTTCCGGTCCAATCATGTATACCAATCCTGTTCTTCATACATGTCTATTCCAAATCTTGTCACTATTCTCTTTCCCCTAACAATCTCGGGTCATTGCATTGCATTAGAAGTGTAAGGCTTTTGTTTAAATGGGCATTGAAATAATACATATCGGCTTTACAGCATGTTTTATTCCAATCTAACAAGCAGCTGCTATTATTGAAAAACGTTATTCTTTCCTCTTTTTTTCATACATGCCTACATTTTTTAAAATTTGTTTCCATCGATTGTAATCAGGTCTGAGAAATTTCAATTTTGTAACTTGGCCATTTCTGGCTCTTTTCCTTGCTAATTATCAACTTTTGTAACTTGGCTATTTATAACAAAAAAGAAAAAAAGCAGTATTGTCAACTTTTGTAACTTGGCTATTTATAACAAAAAAGAACAAAAAAACAGTATTATCAACTTTTGTAACTTGGCCATTTCTGGCTCTTTCTCTTACTGTTTATTAACTTTTGTAACTTGACCATTTCTGGCTCTTTCCCTTGCTAATTATCAACTTTCGTAACTTGGCCATTTATAACAAAAAAGAAAAAAACGGTATTATCAACTTTTGTAACTTGGCCATTTCTGGTTCTTTCTCTTGCTGATTATCAACTTTCGTAACTTGGCCATTTATAACAAAAAAGAAAAAAAACAGTATTATCAACTTTTGTAACTTGGCCATTTCTGGCTCTTTCTCTTATTGTTTATTAACTTTTGTAACTTGATCATTTCTGGCTCTTTTCCCTGCTAATTATCAGCTTTTGTAACTTGGCCATTTATAACAAAAAAGAAAAAAACAGTATGGAATAGAATTAATTGTTGGATAACGTAGAATGCCTTAAAAAGGTTTAATTTATAAAGGCTGCTTAAATTAGTTTAAATTGTATTAAATACTAAATGGAAAATGCTTAATAATAGTGATTTAATAATATGAATTCATTAAATTATTATTAGCACATTGCGCATATCATAAAATTTATTCTATTTTAAATTAAATTAAAAAAAAAAGTTTTAATTAATAAATTTCAACGATAAAAACAAACACCGAAACAATATGTAGTAAAGTGTTTCTTTTTCTAAAGAGAAATAATAAGGCATAATAGAATTGGTTGGTCCAAAGTTGATCCAATCCATTTCAAGCACTTAATATTAATCCCAAGCGAAATCGTTGCAATTGTTCCACATTTTCACTACTCTCATATAGTTGGATATATAACATCGAGCAATATTCAATTATTCAATTTTCTTAATTCATTCAATCTTTTCATATCACTCACTAACCTTTCATTTCATTCCTTCCATTTACTATATACAGCCTATCATTATTATTATATAGGCCTGTTGAAATATTATAATCGACATATTCTCTCAATCATAAATGTATTCCGTTCATTTCACTAAATAGCATTTCATTTTATAGAAGCTGCACTCATTTTTGTTGTTGGTATCCCTTTTAAAAAATCTTTTGAATTATTTTAAGCAAAGATTGCTTATTAGATCGGATCCTCTTCAGTTTGTATATCAAAGATGAGAGAGAGAGAGAAAACCTTATCCTTTCTTTTTCGTTGTACAAATGCCGTAGACAATCACAATCTGTGCTTTTTTTTTTTATCATGATTATCTGTGCTACATTGTTGAACGGTTTGAATAACAAAGAATTTCTTTTGGTTTGAATAACAAAGGAAAATGGTAGACAATTAACAATTCAATTTTATCGTTTTGTAGAAAAATGACTACAAAGAAGAGGAATCTGTGAACAATCCGATCGATGACCTAAATATCCTTCGAATTCTGAAAATTTCATATAAAGCTCATAGAAAGATATTTCTATTAAATTTACTTCAATTACGGTTATTTTGATTTGTTACGAAATTTTTTGCAAATTAAAATATTAGAAAATGATTATCTCTGCTTTATTTAAATATTTTTTAATTATTAATCATATTTTAATTTAATCAAAAACTAGTAATATTTTAATTTAATTAATTAAAAACTGATAATATTTTAATTTGATTAATGAAAAACTGATAATATTTTAGTTTAATTAATCAAAAGCTTTTCTACGATAGATTTTGAGGTGTTTATTTCATTATTTTTTTTCATTCTATTTGAATACATTATGCCTTTTTGTTCTATCATATAAAAATGTTAAAAATCTTTTGTTTCAAATAATTGTTTATATGGTTACGGTGACAATTAAATATAAATTAGCTTTCTTATTTCTTACATTTAAAAACTGTAATTACAATTTAGTATTTCTCCTTTGAACTTTTTTCAATTTCGTAAACTCATCTCAAAAAAAGATCACAAATAGAGTTTTTAGTGACCTTTGCCATTTAATGTCTCATGTATTTGTTTATGCCTTTCACACTTTAATAAAATGAATCTTCTGCAGTCAACACAAAATCAGTAAAAAGATGACCATTGTCCACTAAATCTGGATGATGATGTTGATCCACTATATCTGGATGATAATGTTGATAGAGTGGTCCACTATATCTGGATGATAATGTTGATATAGTGTTGATTTTAAAATGAATTTCATTCCGTTATTGGCTATCACTGTCAACAATTGCTCAACATTTTGATTATAAATTGATATACAGAATTTTGTAGAAAAATTTATAAAGCGATGAAATTTCAAAACTCTTCTTCAGTGATTCATAATCAAACTTTTTCCAATAATTAATAACAATAGATTTATTGAATACAAATATTCTATTCAGTTAAATTTTCATTATAAAACATATTATTTGTTATGATATACAATAATTAATGAGCAAGCTCGCAGTAATAGTTATTATATTCTAATTATGTTTGTTCCAAGTACTTCAGATTACTCAGCCTAATGAAGCAAAGGGTTAGCAAGTGAGACATCATGAATGCAAGAAGATGCAATTGCAACCAAAGGTTAAAGAATCACTGTAAACAGCAAGGAGTTTGCTGATTGATTTATAGTTGATAGGATATGCTTGAACTTTTACACATCAACTATTAGCGCTATTGACGGAGAATATCACAACAAAATCATTTATGAGAGAGAAGTTACAAATAACCCCAAACACTTCCTCTTTGATTATTATTATTCTGTGATTATATATGATCGATAGATATTTTAATTTATGCAACAATTTTGATTAGCTTAAATCTTTCATCTTATTTTCATATCATTAGCTAATTAACGATATTATTAATCAAAAAAAAAACCGCATCTTTTCTTAATGGTTCGCATATTATTCATTATCTGCGGGAAAAATAATGAATTTATGTATTTGTACAATTATTATTCGTATATTAATTTTACTGTAAATTACTGTAAATGTTTTTGTATTACTGTAAATGATAAGAAATGAGAAATTTAAAACAATTTTCTACCGAAACTTTTATTTGTATTAGTTTACTGTATGAAAAAAATTATTTCGATAAGATATTTTGAGAGTATTTATTAAGTTAATGCCTTTATTTTCAAATTTGATGCTATCGCAATATGATTTTGTTTTGTTTTCTACAGGTAATATTTCTTATTAGCTTTCTTTATTCTTTATTTCTGCTTTTATTAAAGGTGATCAATAATAAATATCCTTTTGAGAAGTTGATTGCCTAAGGTAATAGTTGCTTCAACTCCAATTAGTTGTTTAGTTTCATAGTAGAACATTGATTACTGCTAGGATAATATTGATGGAAAGTTAACTTGTATGTTTCGTTGAGTTCTCGAGAATCTTACATTATTCCCAAAAAAACTACTGATACCTAAAGAATCTCAAAAAATCAAAACTAAAATAACCCTATCACTAAGCACAATTAACCCACCTATACTTAAAACAATAAACGAGATACTCCTACGAAGTAGTAGGATAATAAAAAAGTGATAATTTTAAAGAAATACACCAAATTTAAATTCGAGCTAAAAAGCTGAAGTATTTTGCTAATGTTGCAATAATAGTAATATAAACAAATATTTTGAGATATTCTGCTGGATAGGTGATATTCTATGGAAATTAAACTATTAACTTCAATCTTCACAGAAATTATCATTTCAAACAAAAAATTATGCAGACATCTTATCAGATATATGAGAAGACAAAATTGATTAAAATTTTTGACAGCTGTAAAATAAACGTTGATTGGTGGTAAATTGCTCCAAATGGGTTACATGATGATCATTTTGTTAATAGGCATCATTTCTTGCTCATCTTTCTCTCTATTTACACATCATTTCTCTTTTACTTAACCGCTTGATGACAGCATGCAATCGTTTCATCCAATGAAATTACTATTAAAGAAAAAAAATATTCTCTTTATTGCCACCTTTATTCTACCTGCATATTCATTTTGCAATTTCATATAACAACTTTTTTTAAAAGGATATGATTCTTTTCAATTGTGAAGAATAGAATGTTGCAGTGATAGAATTCAATGATATGCTTTTAAAAATTCAGCTTCAATTAATCATCCAATTAACTTTGCTAATTTATTAAACTCATTATCTCTGGTTTTGTAATCTTTGTATTGTTGAATGAAAAATCATGATTTTTTTCATAATTTGAAAATCAGAAATTTCTGCTATAAATCATCAATTCGTTGTTGAATCATTTCATTGAAAGATAGAATTTCGATTCAGCAAAAATTTAAAATATTCAACAATTATTCATTCTCATTAGGGAATTGATTTAATCGTTATGTCTATTATGAGATGGAGAAGAAAATACAACTACATGAAATGCCAAATGGATGTATTAATTTTGGATTTTGATAGTTAAGCATCTGCGCTCTTAGGCATTTATCATATAAAACTTTTTGTTTCCAGCCAGGGTGAATGTTGTTAATTTTGGTTAGAATAAAACTAAAGTTTATCATTTGATTCATAGCTTAAATTTTATTAATTTATTTCTCTTGAAGTTTGCTCGAAGATAAATTCATTAGAAATTGAATGATAAGCGTTTTAGTTATCCGTTTATTTTATCAATATCATTTCATTTAGTTTTTCAATGCATTATTTGTATTGCTTTTTGCTATTCAAATAGCATTTAGGATATTTGATTAGTTAAAAATTGAAAATTTGACAGACAAATTTAGGTTCTGGCAATTATCAATTATCAGTAAATTATCACAAATTGATCCGTTCGATCAACATTTGATGAATTACTAAGAATCAGATTTAAAAACTGTTACGAAGTTGAATTATCATTTAAATATATCGCGGAACAAAATGTGTGATATATTTAATATGCAAATGTGAATCTTTGCAGTCCAATCTTTTATTGCAATGGTTAATTGCTGATAACAAACCACTTATTATATTATTTCAAAAGATAGCCGGTTTGATAACCATGAACTTCTGTAACTTCTCATTTAATCAGTCTAGATGGTGATAAAGAAAAACTTTTATAAGTTGTATCTTTCGCATGAAATACAAAAAAATAAATATTAGAAGAACGCTTATTTATCATTTGGAATAGGGTAAAGTTCAAATTTTTAGTAACTACCAATCTTATAAAAAAGCCAATAAGTGCACTGTTTATGTTAGTGTAACGTTGAATCGAATAAAATCTTGTTATTGGATTTATCAGTTGAATAAAATTGAAGAAATGATTGGAAATTTTAGAACGTGCAAGAAATGTCAATGTCTATTGATTTCTACTACTTTGCAAGATCTCTCCTAATTCTTTTCATTGTCTTGCAAATTTCTGATATCACAGCAATAACAGTCCGAGCTTTCGGCAATGATGGAAATTCAGTGGAGCATGGCATTCAATACGGTCGAACGAATTTTTCATGCTTCAATGGTGGATCATTAATTAATGTTAGTCATTTTGTTTTTAATTAATCAGCAAAAAAAGTTAAAAATATTTGCTTGAAGTTTAATTTTCCATTTGACAACTAGTTTTTGATGCCTTCAACTTTAGTTTTTCATCTTTTTAAATTTTATTCAAAACTCTTTTTTCCTCAATTAAGTGTTCTGAACTTTAAAATAGCCAATGAATAGAAAAGTATGAATAAAATGTTAAACAATGAAAAAAGTGATTGAATTCAGTTGATCAAATCTTAATTCAATTGGATATGATGTATTGATCTACTTCATTTAATAGTTCATTAGAAAATCGATAATCGATACTTTTGATTTTTGAATATTTAATTTTTTAACTTGTACTAAGCATTACTTGGGTAAAAAGAAGATATTTGTTCAGCCAAATGAAATCGGAAAAGCTGAGATTTTTTTCTGATCAAATTATTATTCCTAAGAGATATCTTTCCGGAAGATTCCATGTAGAATCCGAAAAAATTAGTAATAAGTATATACATTTCGTTGACTTTTAAATAAATGATCCGTTATTTCAAATGAGTTTATCTTCCAATAGATCTGGCATGAATCATTATCACTCACATCTTTCATATTAATATTTGGATTGCGCAAACTAACCTCGAAGTTACCTTGAAAATTGAACCTTAACAGAAAATAAAAATTGTGTGTGCTGAGGCGTTAAATAAAAAGACGATCGATCATATTAGTAATTTTGCTGACAAAACTGTCTCAAGATATTTAATTGATTTAAAACAAACGTTTGCTATATTTTTATGATTGTTAATTTACATATCACAATTAACACTTTGAAAATTTTATTTTTGTTAAGGATAAATTTAAGAATAAACTTTGTGGAATATATTAAATGTTTCAGCTTATTGCTATTAATGCAACATCAAACTGGGTTTATAGGGCAAATGTTACTGTCAAGAACGATTTGAAGGTGAAGCATGCGAAATCGAACCATGCTTACATGGTGGCAGAAAATCAAAAACCGGCAAATGCCATTGTCCATACGGTTTAACAGGTAACCCACTAATTAATATCAGTCTGTATCATAAATTTTAATTTTAATCAACATACTTCATCAAATTTAATAATCAAACTTTTATTGCTGAACAAAATTATATACTGACAGTTTCAACTGAAAAAAATGCTCTTAAGTTATTTCAAGCTATATGATCGGTAATATAATTATACTTCATTTGTCAGCTAATAGCGGAGGTAATTTTTCAACTATAAAACAGGTGAAAGATGCGAAATGGTAACACAATGTATCGAAGGGAAGGGAAAGTTAGAAAACGGTCGATGTAGATGCGAAGATCGATGGACTGGAATATTTTGCCAATCTCGAATGTGCCATAATGGAATTTCTGTTGGATCCGGAGGACAGGTAATGAAAAGAAGAAATCTGTATCTTCTGAAATTTCGAAAGTTTAACAAAATTTTAGTTTTCTAAAGGAAATTTTTTAATCTGTTCCTAAATTGAAATTGAAGGAAATTTTTTAGTAAAACAAAGAAACCTCATTTCAATCTCATTTTCTCATTTGAAATTTAAAATTCAATGTTTCTCATTCAGATGGGTAGCTTCTGTCTCTGTGATATTGGTTTCACTGGTCCATTTTGTGAAACACCAATCGAATGTAAACATGGTAGAATTACAGTGGAGAATATTTGTTCCTGTGCACCAAATTGGGTTGGTGAAGATTGCAATCAATGTGCTTACGGTATATTTTGAAGTTTTATTAATTGGCGGAATTAATAAGAATATAAAATAAAAATGATAAGGTTCCTAAAAAAAAAAATCATAATGAAAATTAAATTAGATAAATGACCATCATGCATTATTAATGGTCATTGTGAAGGGTTTCATCACTTACCCATTATATTCTCTATCTAATGCTGGCAGGATTTTTTCATTTAAACAAATGCATTATTATAATTAATGGAAGAAGAGATGTCAGTGGGAATATTATTTAGGATAAGGAGTCGGGAAGTTTTTCGAAGAAAGGCAGAATGACCTTTTAATTATAAATTTATTTTAAAATGTAGTTTTTATTCGGATATTGACCGAACAGATAAAAATATGTTAATGATAAATGAGATCATTTTTTTTTTTTAAGAACATCAATTGATTAATGGTGATTGTAAATTGATCTCGACAAATTCTTTGGTAGCCGTACGAAATTCGAAAGCAATCACATTATGGTCACTTATTTTGTTAATTGCAGCAGCATCATTTTCAACAATACTTATTGCTGCCGTAATTACCATTTATATCAAGAAGTGCAAAAGTAAACCAAGTAGGGTCAGTTCAGATGCTGGCACTGATGTTTAGCACAATATCAATCGATCACATTAAAACTTTTTATTTTTATAATAAAATTTTGAATTCAATTTTAGATTGTATCATCATTATCTTCTCATTCCCTTAATTTTATCTCTTCTTTCTGAATTAGAAGATTATATGAAGATGATGAATTCTGTTCTGTTACATAACCAAATATGAATACTTTCATTCTCGAGGCCCTTATCCATTAATTGTTACAGTTAGGCCTTTTTAGTTTATTCTTGTCTTCTTTTTAAAAACAATTTGTTAAAAATATATATGCCAAAGTGCATAGCTTCAAAAAGAAAAAATTTGAAGACATTTAATTTCTTAAAACAGAAGGTAGGTGAAATTGGAAAAAAAGGTTAGAATCTTTTAGGTGATTGTTTGGAGAGTAAAATAACTTGTTTAGATCAACGTTATGCAAATTAGTTTTACCAAAGATGAAAAATTGAAATTGAAAAATATATAAGAATATCCAAATTTCTATATATGTCCCTTGCATAGATGATCAGTGTTTTTAAAAACCTGTTATTCATATTAACCATATAAACTATATTCATATAAACTTTATTCATCTTAAACTTAGGCGCATAATTTTCATATACAATAAAAATTCATAGAAATTTTACTAATAACAATGTTCCTATTTTTCAACAACAATTATGCATTTCTTGAAAATTTTTCAAAAGTTCTGAAAGAATTTTCAGATGAAATTTTAATACCATAATAATTAGAGAAAACAATAAAATTAATAATTTAATTACTTAATTTCATGTAATTCGATTCGCTCATCTCACTTCTTATATTTGTTCTGTTTTGTTTTTCCTTTCTTCCTTCTCATTTCTTCCAAATATCACTTCATCTTAAACTGCCTCATTTTTCAACTTATAATTGTTATGTTTTTAAGTTCACTTATAATTTCAACACTACATCATCAATTAAATTAAATTCCAGTTATTATTTTTTATAAAATAAATGTTTCCTTTGGTATTAAATTTATCATGGCGCTATTTGTATTTTAGCGCTTCTCTAATATTTTAAATTCATCTTTTGATATTTTTAAACTTAAAATTGGTTTTTTTTAAAATTGTAATTTGAAGCTAGGAAAAATTTGTATATTGCGTAATTTCATCGATATATCATATGATTTTTTTTCGAATGTTATTTGAGGAAGATATTGAAATTTGCATATGTTACTGATTTCCAAATTATTTCTGTGTATATTATTGGTGTGAATGTATTCCGGCAAGAAAAGCTTGATGAAATAAAAATTTAGCTGGCAAAATTTTTATTAAACTTAGCGTGAAATATTTTGCAATTAATTTGTCATCGATTTTGTTATGAAATATATTTTACATTTGCTGTAATATTTTATAGTTTCTGCTGTTGATCATAAATTCTCTTTCATTTGGTTAATTTGCATATTTTAATAAAAAAAAAACTTTTTTTGTAATTTTTTTAAAATTATATTAAATTGCAAATACTCTTAAAATGCTTTTGCATGTTCTATTCCTTCAATAATATTCCAATATGACAGGTATATTCAACTACATATGCGATAATTATATCAATCTGTAATATTGATAAGATGAATATATTTATTGAATGGTAAACATATCTGTCTACAGTACCTTTTAGTCCTTATTCATCCCTGTACTTTTTGATTCTGACCATATTTTCATCATTTTTCTGGACACTCTCTCTCATCCCATTTCTTCTTCGACGAAATTTTCATCCAAGTGATATTGAAAATTTTGAATGATTTTACTGGAAATGATTTAAATGAAATTTATCATTGACATACTCAAATCACGATGAATTATCGTAATTGATTCAGAAATGAGTCATAAAATATCACGATTCCATTTTTCACTAATTTGTCAAAAAAATTTCAAATATGGAGGATATTGAAGTCACCGTAATGCAAATAAATTTCTTACTGTAAATAACTTACACATTTCATTAAACAAATTAGTATAATTAAAAGTTAATTGATATACTTAAAAATTTTTTTTAAACAAATTGGTATATTTCAAAGTACTACCAATAATTTTTTTGAATACTTCCAATATCAAATTGTACAGCAAAGATGTCTCTCAATTGTGATACAATTGCATGACGAATGCCATCTTGCCAGATGATTATAGACATCAATATTAAATTACTTCACCTAATCCAATGAAAGGAAGAAAATAAATCAAACACAAACTTCTGTCTTCCAAACCAGTTATATAAGAAATATCCTAATTTATCGCTTAAAATAATGAAATCATTTTAAATACCAGAAACGAAGCTAACATCGTTTATAATAATGATACAAACAAATATTGATCGGTGGAGTATTTCTGAAAGCTGAGGTCAAGGAAGTGATCAATTTTAAATATAATACTCAAAATAAGAAGCTTGCATATAACCCGATGAAGTATCCAAATTTTATTTATGATTCATTGTCGGACTGGATTAAAAAGAAATACTTAGCCTAATGTTTTTGATTCTAACATACAATTTACCTAGAGCAATAATTGTGAGAATAAAATGATAGATGAGATGAATCAGATATCAACATAATTTCAACATTACGTATCCAATCGATGTTGGAAATATTTACTCGACCACTTGATGGGCATTGCATAAAGATAAACCTTTTCCGTTTTTCAAATGGGCACATTAACAATTAGAAATTAGTAAGTCATTTGGAGCATCAAAAGAACAACAGTTTAAAGAGTTTGTCGAAATTTCACTTAAATTATAAACGTTTCAATGTTATCAATCATCTGATTCTTATCATCTTTTCTTATAGATTCCCCAATACTTTTGTCTGATTACTGTATTGCTCTACAATTTACATTTAAATTCATTGTAGAGAAAAATTTGAGAAATACTTTTTATCAAATTTAGAAGATAAAATGATAATTATTGTCATCTTTTCTTAATTTCTCATCAGCTTAATCTTTACAACCCTATCTCTCTCAATTCTCTTATAACATGCTACCTATGATATTCTGTCCGAATAAGTTATCGTCGATTCTAAGTGATAATTTACAATGTTGCTGTTTAGCAGAAAAAGATTGTTGTAATGGTTTATTCATTGTGGAAGATTAGTGGTAATATTATATGACATCGTATCAATAGACAAGATTTCTTTTCCATTATTGATGATTGAAGTAATCATTTCAAAGTTTGAATCGTTAATCTGTCGAAGCGAATATTCTTCGTAGACAGTCAATAATTAAATAATTACGTAGAAGGAGTGTTAAGTAATAGAAACAATAAAAGAAGAAAAAAAAGAGTAACATCGTAAGAAATTCCAATTCCTTATATATGGGATGAATTACAAAGACATATATTGTGATATAATCCTATTGGATATAAAAATAGCTATGTGGATAACAAAGCTATTTGATATTTTACAACAATTTAACCATTGATTATAAACTTAGTTTCGCAATAGAATAATTTACACGTGAATTAATTTACCTGATTTCAAGATATAGATTTGTAAGATGCTTAAGACATGTGAAATTTAAGTTAAAAAGAGTTTACGTATGAATTTGGGTAAACAGATAAATTAGAACAAATTTTTATAATGCGTGTTTCGTAAACCTTAGTTTTCTCGAGATAAGCAGTAGATTGACCATATCTCGACAAGAGCAGAGCGTTAGCAAGAGAATTAAGAAAAGAAAATTCAAATGTAAAGAAGCAAACAGTGACAAAATTTAGAATCATTGTATTTAGAGAGGAAAAGGTCATAACTTTAAAAATTCCATTAAGTATCGGATGAAATCATAATCCTAAAAACCATAGTTCTAAAAAAAATGAACCGTGTAAATATATAAAGCACGGGAAGAGTGACAGTTTCCTAATCGAAATCTGTATCGTTAAAATGCAAAATTTTCATTTTAAATCAACAATATATGCTTTAATCCTTATTTTATGTAAAACATCTTGATCTCCTCTTTTTAAGGTAAGTAGCGATGACTTATTACTTAATAGAGCAATCCCTTTCGGGAGAAATTTAACAGAGAGATTATGTTCTTACTGATCATCAACAGAAGAGATTCCAAAACATGACGAAAATTATTAACTGCTTTTAAAGCTTCAGCTTGTCATTTAATTTGTCACAATTTTTAATAAACTGAACACTGTGAGTACACGCTTTCTCGAGTTCGAAAATTTTAAAAAGAAGTCTGTGAAATAATAATAAAGTAGTAGCAACATGTAGTAAATATAAAGCTCAGGAATTAAGTACAGAATGAAGGAGTAAGAAAGGAAAAATCACAACAGCTAAATTAATCATATAGTTCGCCTTCTTCATTAAGTTAGAGAATTAAGTGCACTCACTATATCAAAGTGCTTATAGCAATCAACATAAAAATATGCTTACAATAATAACATAAGAAATATCAAAGCGAATCAAAAATGCCAAAAAAGTACTAATAGTAATGAAATAGACATGAAATTAGAAAAACAGAAATGTTTTATAGAATATCCTTCACAAAAATTAAAAAAAAGATGGCTGGAAGTGTAGCACATATAACAGCACGACCGAACTGGGTTTCTTATGAAGTCGAATTTTTGTTTCAAACTGGAGAGTTTCATGATTGGTAGCAAATTTATTAACTCTAGCAAAAATAGATTACGATATAGGAGACTTAAAATGGAAAGAAAACTGTAAGATCCTCGTGGTTTTAATAGCTGAAAACTATACCAGCAAGAAGTTCGCGAATGAGGCATTATGGTGGATTTGATGCTCTTTAATCAGGAGGAATCTTTTTTCGTGGTCACAAATAACTATCAAAGAACAACAGTTTTTAAAATGCGGTGAGTGAAGTGTCTAATTAAAATATACGTAAGTACAACAGCACGACAGAACTGGGTTTCTAATGAAGTCGAAATACAACTGAGGACAAGCCATGTACCAACAGTATTGGTAGTAACCCATCAGTAAGTGTAATTAATAAATTCAAAAATACTTCAAAATCAATAACTATTTGAAAAATCTTAATCTCTATAGCTGCTTGTTATTCATGTACTATGATTATAGCGCCGTCGATATAACTGACGACAAGCCATGTACCAACAGTGTTGGTGGTAAACCATCAGTCAAGTGCCTTATTACTTCCAAATATTGCTCACTTCGTGAAATCTAAAAAAAATAAATTATTTAGTTATATCAGAGATATGAAAAAATACAGCAAGTAATCACTATTAGATCCTTACACTGCTACTTAAATTTCTAGTTGTATTAGTTTTTAATCATTAACTTGAACCATTAGATCTCAACTTTCCATATCTTCTCTACTTTTTCTCTAATTCTCTACATACATATATTTTCTGCCTTGTCAAATGAGATAAACTAATGCATTAATATGCAACTCACATTAATGTTCGAGGAAGTTTGTAAAGATAACTACCTAATAATTCTCTTCACTTTTAACATATTACACAATAATGGAGAAAATTACGTCTTTTGGTGGAGTTGGCAAATTCAACAAGCACACAGCTGCGTCACCACTGTTCTTTTTAATCAAATCATTCAGAGCTGTCAAATAAGGCAACGGTAAATCAACTGATTCCCTGCAACAAAAAACCCAAGTAACCTACATTACACTTGAATTTACAATAATATAAATTCAAAAATGCCGAAATATATCTTAAATAATGTAAATGAAAACATGGACCAGAATTAACAAACATAAGTTTCATTAACTTTTAGTGACCTTAATGGAGCTGATGGATTGTCACTATCAAGATGGCAAACAACATGATCCCATGGTGTCACCAATGATTTCGCATTTATTCGAAGATGTGCCAGCATTTGCTTCAGTTGTCGCTCACGCCTCTGCATGTCCTATAACAGAATATGTTTAGGCAAGAGTACAGAATAGGAAACGTATTCAGCGTTCTTTTAAAAAAAACTGCACTTGTAAAGTTGCTCTCAAAGGCAGACGAATATAACTTTGTATAAATTCAGATTGTAGCCTGCCACCTCCATGATTTACTTGTAAATTGAAGAAATAGTTGACTAGAAATTCACTATTTCCTGACGCCAACTTCTTTTGTAAAAATTGATTTAGATAATTGGGCCAAGTAATGCTAAGTACAAAGGAAATCGATCTTAGTTATATCAAGCAAACGAGGAAAATGACTCTGTCCTGCTTTTTGATTAAATGAAGACCAAACTGCTCAATTACCGCAGATTGGCAAGATATAATGTTTGGACGGACATACATGCTGCAAAGTATAAATGAACCTAGTGCAAAAATTCGAATGTAGTTCCTCAAACAATAAATGACAAAATAGTTCTGATATTCAAATAAGACAGACTTGTAGGCTATTAACACAGATAAAAACGCGCAGAACTGATAACGAACGCCACCGAGTACTCATCGATAGTATGCAAGCCATTTGAAGTAAGAAAAGAGAACTGAAAATATTTGAGCATCTTCATAAAAAGCAACCAACAGCAGGTGATCATTCTCTTTTCGTAATAGAATCAAAAAAAGTGTTGAGTTGAACCATATGACAAAAAATTTTTTCATTATTAATAATAAAAAACAATATTAAAAAATAATTTAAAAGCCACAATTTCAAACAAAAAACATAGTGCAACTTAAAAACGCACCTGTTACTCCAGCCAAGCCCCGTTTCACCAGGTTTTTGTATGAATACTGGCCAAACGTCAATGAATTTTTTTTGACCATTCCATCCTCTGAAACATAACACGAGAAAGAAAGAAAAAGGGTGAGTTAAAATCTTAAATGAATCTTAAAAAGTTATTTTCTACTAACCTTGGGACATCTTTATCTAGATGATTAAAATAGCGAGCAACACACAAATTTTTGTTGATATGAATTACATCATTCAAAATGCGTACATATTCCTCACTATCCAAACGTTCATGCGAACTGTTGGGCTCCTGAAAAATAGCTGAAACCGGAAACTGCTGAATCAAATTAAGAGGAAGCCAAAATAAAACTTCTCCGTTAATCTAAATTATTTTTGAGCTTAAAATTTTTATCCCTTTGCTGACTAATGTAAGTCACATGGTTTTTATTGATAGATACCTGCCTTCAGATTCGCTGCTTCTTCCCCAGTGCTTCAGAAGATGCTTATCGCGTTGTAAAAAGAAGCTGGCCCTTCCCACTCACAATAATTCCCGCTATAGAGAGTTTATTTGAGAAAGTTTAGAAAGTTTTTGACGGGTATGAGAAAAGCTAGACCAAATTCAGTAAAGCACAGAATCTCACATGACTGAATCAGAATTTTTAAAAAGTGTCAAGAAACAATTTGGACGACTGGAAATTTTAAAAAATATTGAAAGATGATTTAAAAAAAGTTTTTCATGTGTCTACTTTTAAAGGAGAAACTACATAAAAAGCTCTTTTTAATAGTCTTTTTTTGTTTACAAAAGTCAGAACAGACCAGATTCTCCCAATGAAAGATTTAAAAGAAGAAACTAACGCGTGGCATATAATCTGAGGCGGTAAAATATTCGACAACAGCAGCTCGATCGATACGAGAAAATCTAAGATCTTTCAGAAGACAAGATTCAGCAAGGGTATTTTCTGTTGGAAATTTTTCATGAAAACCCAAGACAACGGTGTTCGGTTTCATGGCTCCCAAACCAGATAAACGCATTAACTGAAATATAAGAAATTTTTTCTTGAAAAAAAGCGAAAAGGAAAAATTCTTGCTATCACTCAATAATTTCACTTCAAATACGACGACGGTAAACCTAACTGCTCAAGAAATAAGTAGTTGCCGCACTGCTACATTGTTATATGTAAAATTTCTTTATTCCTTCCAAATGGTCACTTATCGATTTTTGTCCCCAAACATTTGTGGACCCCATCGTTATGAACTATAAGAAAGGAATTAGAGCTTTGAGCTCATGCTCAAAAACATAAACTGCGCAATTCCATTGCTCTTAAAAAAATTCAGTTTGAAAAATATCCAAATCTATAAAAATTGGATATTTCCTGAACCATGATGATTTATACAAAATTCTTTAAATTCTAAACATCCTCTTCTTTACCTTCACTTTAAGATGTCATTATAATAGTAAAGATTCACCTGTTGAATACCTTCACGCACTGACTTCGAAATGGTTAACTCAACGAAAGCCTTTAGTTTCAAATAATCAACTAAAGATAACCAATATGGGAATACCTAAATATAAATTACTGGATAAATAATGCAATAAATTGATAATATTTATTCAAAATGATGAAATCGTTAGCGCTGTTCAACCGAGTGATTTTACAAGTAAAATCAAGACAAAGATTCTGTCATTGAATGGATAATAAATGATAAACTTCAGGGAATCCTCTAAGGAATTAGACACCACCTCATGCAACGGATCCAAATTTGGACTACCATCATCCATGCTACCTTTTTGCACATGACCAATTACATATAAGCCACTTTTTTTCAAATCGTTGATGAAGTCCATTAGCGGACAAACGCTTGCGGGACGACTAACCAGAAGGAGTATTTGTGGCCGCCAGTACCTGAAAGAGAATAATAAGAAAGAGCATAATAAGTAATCTATTTTGTGACAGAAGGAGGACCCTCATTTTCTTGACTTCAGGAATTCCGCTACCAATTCTTTCCATAAGGATGAAATACATACTTTACATGTTCTTTGCGGACATCAAGAAGAAGAAGATACTTCCGTACTTGATGGTAGATCAAAGCTTGAGATATAGATCCCCAAGATCCTGCTGGGGCCTGAAAAAATGCATATGGAAAGAGTTAAAAATATTGAAAGTAAGAATATGAATAATGCAAAAGGAGAAATAAAAAAATCAACAACAAAAAAGTACTTGATAATGCAGAATTATAATCAAGATCAAAAGTACGATGACGCCAATGGCACTCATAGCAGCATCAATGACTAACATCATTATAATAGTACTTATAACACCGACTGCACAAGTATGCCATGTAAAATATTTAAAAGTTGGCCTAAAAAAGAGTCTTAAAAGTACGATTTCACAAATATTCGTATTATCATCATCAGAAGGAAGTGTGGATCAATTTACGCCATCCACTAGACTTATTTTTAGCAAAAGAAATAAAAATATATGATCTGGCCATCACTTTATGGCTAAATCATATATTCTTATTATCTTATACTGATTGTACTTCGAAAAGATTGACACCTAAATATATTCACAGCAAAATTGAATTTTTAAAATGCCCTACCGGAAATTTGGAGCGCTTGTTAATTCCAGTGCTAAGCAAGCAATATTAACGCCCATATATGATAGCAAGAAAAAGATAGATGTTAGTTTGGCAATCCTATTCATCGCACCAATCAAGAAAACTAACTGCAAAACACTTCGCAAATAATAAACATAACATTCCATCAACATTTCTGACCTCCATTTAATGAAGTGTTTAGTTTGAGGCATTAAATTTATCTATACGCTGAGACATCCATTGGAAAAACTGCTTTTTTTCCGGCATGTAGTAAACACAATGAAATAAATTTGTCAAGGTGGAACTTCTGTATGCGTTTTAAACAAGTTTTCTCAGGGTATATCAATTGCATTACACAAAAATTTGAAAGATAAAAACAATTCATAAAAAATAAAGAATACCACAACGCAAATCCATGAGATGATCACCGACGCCACGGGGTTACCACCACCGACTTCGATTTTCGCCGGATGAAGCAAGTAGCCAAAGAGCTTATCGTGTGCAACGCGGTTCAAAACACGGGATGCACCAATCATATTACTCATAGATGAGAAAAATGTTGTCGAAAATATACCAATAAGAATACACAACGGCGAAATGTTCACATTCATCATAACCTTCAATTAATTTCAAAATCCTCTATCTCTAATAACTCATTCCGGAAGCATCAATTCCTTTGATAAAAAGAAAAATTTTTAAAGCCAGCAACATACGCATTCTAAAAGTGTTACCGCAAAATGAACATATAAAAAGGAATAAATTTCACCTAACATATATTATGGATTCAAAAATAATAAAAAAATACGCTGGAAGTTTACCGAATAATTCGACTGAAGTAATTCACGACTACATGTAGCAGCAGTAAAAAATGCCGTAGTAATGTATACGATTAACGTAACAAAAACGGCCTGTACAGTGCCATATGGAATGGAAACGCATGGACTAGCCAATTCACCTGACATATTTGCGCCAGCCATCAATCCTGCAATAGTTAATACATAAACATTTGAAAAATTCCGAGTCCTTAAGTTTCTACCTGCTCACTACCAACTTAATCAGAGCAATAAACTAAAAAGAAACGTGTAACTTGTTTAGCCAAACATAAACATATCATTAATGTGAACATAGTAAGGTGAAGTACAATAGAAAGGATGCATTAGTAATCATACTGATGATGAAAGCCATCAAAACCAGAAAACTAAAAATAAACTTGGTAACAAACAAATTACTTACGCTGATTAATTTGTCCCAACATTTCAGATTAAACTGGTTAAATACGATTTTAATAACTCACCAGTAATACCGCTGAATATAATTGCAAACATCACAGCAAAATCAGTAGGCTTCGACGTTGTGTAATCAAACGTGTAATTTGTCATCATATTGCTAATCAGAGTTGCGAACCTAAATTTGAACTCATATCTTGTCCTCAAAAAACTTACAAGTAGAAAATAGTATATCCTTCGGATGAAATTTTCGAAAACAATCCCACAATTTCAACAATGTTCTTCGTATTAGGATATGCGAATATGGAAGCTGTAAATCTGAATCCTTACTTGCTCAATTCAAATAAAAAACGAAAGGAGATTTTAATACACAGTAAATTTATTACGTATGATCTAAAAAGTTCTAAATCTTTCAGAAGCCCTAAAATATTACCTAATTTTCTATCATGAAACTGTTTCGCAACTTACCTGAATCCTGTATAAGATGCTTTCAATGTCTGATTGAAGTCGGGTACCTTCTCAGAAGACGGGTCTGACAAATTTGATGGAACCTTTAAAAACGCCTATTTTAATTAAACTATTCAAAAAATACGAAAAACTATGAAAAAAAATTAATTTAACCAACACCGCCAAGCAGAACAATATTAATTTGAATCTGCAGGGCAACTAAGAAAAGAATTTACCATATAAGCAATTTCATTTGTTTTTGGTATTGGAACATTGAATGGTGCAACTATAATAACTGATAACAAAAATGTAACATAGCAAATAGAGATAACAATGAATGTAATAAATGCTGTTTTAGCAAACAATCCAGCTCCAAGAAGGCATAAAAGTAGCAGAATAAAGGAGACAAATACACAACACAGAAATTTCCAGCTGGCGCTAGAAGGTGAACCTGAAATTGCAGGTGCATCTGTCACTCGTACAACACCAATCTCCAAAATCAGCATGCTTATTGAAATATAGTGATTACTCAGCAAAATTACTCACTTTATAGCCATAAACATTTTACTTTGATGTCATATGACTATTTTATTCCCAATTTATATTAGATCAGCATATAATTAAAATCTACTTAGATCTACAATAAGAATTAATTCATCTATGATACAATTTGCTGCATGAACTAAGAACAACGAAAAAACATACTCTCTTCACCAATATTGCTTAATAAAGCTTCGGTAAATCCAGATACATATAAGGCGCAAGAAAAAACATTGGCGGTATAAAACAGCAATCCAATGGCGCCACCAAACTCTGGTCCTAATGATCTGCTTATCATATCTAAAAATAAGAAAAATCTTTTTCAAAATCACGGAAGAAAAAGATAACAACTTACAGTAAACTCCACCGCCTTCGATAGCGCCATTTGAAGAAATAGCACAAAGTGAAAGAACGGTCAACATAACGATTGTATATGCAAGGAATAATTGCGCAATAGTTTGGAGGAAACCCAACTGACCAACAACAAAACCTTAAGTAAAATTCATATAGTTTATTTATTTTCTAAGAAACAAACTTTTTTCTTCCACTCATAGTAAATTTCCGTTTTTAGCTACTCTTGTCTTAAAGATTAAAACTTCATAAAAATAAAGAAATATTTAAAAACAGTCCTCCGTTTTAAGCGCAGCATCATTAAAAGGTGCGCGAAAGTTAATATATTGACATGTACTGATTAGTGAAGATATTTAAAATCCTAGTAAGCAAACCACTACAGCGACCGCAAAGTCTGCAAACTATTTTTATGAAATTTCTCTGAAGATGTAATAGCTTCTAAAATTTTAATTAAATAAGCTTACCCATCCGAAGAAATAGCAAAACGCTAAACATAGAAATAGCCACAGGTGCAAATACACCAGAAAGTGTGGATAACCCATTTGGTTTACCAGCATTTACGAAATCCACAGAATCTATAAAATAAATATTTTTGAAAATAAAACAACAAAGTTCAACTGTATATGTATATAAGCAAATTGTCATTCCCACTTGATTGCTTTTGAAAAAAAAACTTGCTAAGATAAGGTCGTTCCTCGGTATACATTTGTGAAGTTCCACTGTTTAATCTTGTATCTCGATCTAAAAATGCTTTGTTTTATATAACGAAACCTATTGTGATAGCAGATAACTGCAGTTTTGAAAAATTCTGAAATTCAGAGCAACGTCAAGCGAAAAGAAGATGAACAAGAATGTCAATAAATATTTGTTTTAAATTAAGCATTAAATGAACTTACGAAAGAATTATTCAGAGAAAATAGAATATTGGTGATAGTCTTATCCTCAAATTATTATATAATCCTTACACCAATTAAAAAGGATCATTAGTTAGTAAACGATGCCAATGCTAGCCGCACGAACTTGTAAGTACTTAAATGATATGAAATAAAAAAATCATGCGAAGAACGAAAATCTATATCAGTTCTCATGTTCTTTGAGTCATCTCATTCGGACAAGACATGCATCAGATAGTTTACGGCACTTCTCAAGTTTGCACTATGAAGCTATTCATAATACAAGTGCCTCGAAGTACAAAACTAGTACGCAAACTTCCATTTTAGCTAACTTTAACTTGTTTAATCATTGAGTGACTAATATATGGCATTAATGAAATACATAATCCGCAATTTCCAATAAATATAAGAAAAGTTGAAAAATATTAAAAAAGACTGAGGAAGCTGGTACTTTCACATGCCAAGCAAAATGTTTAGAAAACTTATTAAATGAAGAAAAAATTTGACACTTAAGCAACATGAACTGAAAGTTATAATAACATCTCTGAATTGCTATTGAAAATTTAAATGAAAGATTATAACTCGGAAAGGATAAGCATTGTTTTTTCTATTTTGTCATCTTATACATCAGACTTCATTGCAAATGATTAGATAACTGATTTTAAGATTCTCCTCTTATGTACCGTGAGGTACATATTCGCAGGAAATATTTTTGTGGGATAAATATTCCCGGTAATTCAGTATTTTATTTACTTAAATTCCACTATTTTATATACTTGAAATAGAAATTCGATCACGAATGGTAAGATTGCAACAGAGATATTAAAATAAGCCAAGATCCCATATAAGATTTATACACATCATTACCCTGAGGATTTTCCATTAACATTCATGCTCTACTGCTCTGCTTTCTCATTCTAATAACAACCATAAACAGATTGTTTATAGTACTTAACTATACAAATTTCTTATACAAATCTAATATGTTCGCGAATATTTGTTTTTTACACTGATACTGAAAAATCAAAAGTTATCAGTTATGGCTGAAAATATGCTTAACGAAAGGAAGAAATTGGTTAAATTACGAAGCCACACTATTTCCCGAAGTATCCTACGACTTTCAGGACAATTGCTTAACTTTCAATATTTGTGCGAATACCCAAGAAAACAGCAAAACCTTTCATACCTGGCATAAGTGGCGCTTTGTCAGGTTTTCTAGTTCCATCATTAATAGGAGATCCGTTTGTGAGTGACTGTATTGCAGATCCAGTTGTATCCCTTGGTAGTACACCACCGTATGACGTCGTTGGAGAGGTGCTATCACTGTGGATTTGCAAACGATCATCCATTCGTCTGCAAAGAACGTAAAGAAAATTGACAAATCAAAAATTTCATTGGTGTTGAACCAAGTTTCAAGCGGAAGTTCAAGATTTTTACATCATCAAAGTTATCACACCACTCATTGGGAGCTCGATATCTCCAAGTAGCAGAAGCATATGGCACACATGCGATTCTTGTAAATGGATGACAATTGTTAGATGACAGCAGACATCAAAGAAATTCAATGAAATCTGAGCACAGAACAAGAACCTCGCCGCAGATCCATAACTCTCAGCCAAACAAACAATTTCTCAGCAAATGCAAATTTCATCCACTGAAGGCAATAAATCTCGGCTAAGGGCAATTTATACGTGGGCCTACAGGTAAGATGGATGGTTGTGGGAGTGTGGGGGATGGGCGAGATGTGAACATCAGAGTAAAACTCACTGAAAAGGGCAGCTCGTGGTTTGATTGCGGTTTTGATATGCGTTGAATGAATGGTCTCTCTTTCTTTCCTCTCCTCATTCCATCCTTTATAGGGCACTTTAAATCTCAAATTTCATGCTGGATTAGAAAAATGAAAGCTGTGTGGTAGGTGAAGTAGAAATTTCATGATTGATTTGGAATTTAAATTCAATAACTAAGGGACTAGTGAGTTGAGGCTGTCATATACTTGGGACTTTACTGAATAGTATGAGGAATAAAATTAGCATTCAAATCGATATAATACTCTTCGATATATATATATTCTTCGAACTAGTTTGAAAAACACCTATACATGTTGATCGATCGAGGAACTATAAGATCGAATGGGATGGAAGAGGTAAAGATTTGAAGATTGAATAGTAAGGAAACCGGAATACATCTCTGAGAGTGTTTCACTTGAAACAATAAGGAAAAAAGAAAACGGAAACAAAATGAGGAGATTAACTGTGTTAAGGAGAACGAAGAAAATTACTGGTTGCTGCTGACTTATTCAACTTTTTTCGACGCAACGCCAACCACGGGACGACCTTGTTTTTACGCGACATAGCCGTGCAACGATGTCCTATCCCATCCGTCATTTCTCTCCTCTTCATATATCATCTTTCTCTTCTTTCTATCATTATATATAAAAATGCGGTCACATTTTTTTTTACAAAAATGATTTATGAAATGAGGATTTTCGCATGGATAGCTTATACAGGAAATCATATAGATGAATTTATTTTCGGAGATTTAAGTTTCATTACGAAATTAATAAGGAATGCAGTTTAATGAATTTGAGAATTGAAACAAAGGAATATAAAGTTCATAAAAATTATCTCTCATGTCATTTTTTTTTTCAGTATCTTAAGTCCAGTCGTAAGAGATCTTTTTATCGATCTCTTTTTCTTCTCATTTATTGAAGACTTTTAAACACTTTATCACTCAGACAATTCTCGTTCTACACTTCTTCATTATTGGCCGAGCCATCTTTTAAAAGAAGAATTAGTTCCAGTAAATTTCAGCGCAGGTCAAGAGGGTATTATTGTAGGGTTGTTTTTAATTGAAATGTTGTATATATCCGAAGATATAGATTTGACAGAAATTATATTATACACACTGCATTTATTGTTCAATTTAGGATTAGAGCATTTTTAATTAAAAAAAAGGAAAAAAAAGGAATTTAATTAAAAAAAAAGGATTATCTCTAATTTTAGAGATAATCAGAAACGATTCTGATTATCTCTAATCAAACTGTAGTGAATTTCATTGCGATAGTTCTAACGCTTCTTTCAATTTTACTGTTTTTCTTTTTCAAGGGAAGAGATAAATTCATAAAAAATCTCATCTCTAGAATTGTTTTCCCAAAATGTAGTTATTAAAGTTTAAATTGATGATTAAAATAATTCATTTGAAAAAAATTTACCTAAAAACTGTATCAGAATGGCGCAAACGTGATCTCATGTTTTTTGCTTTGTAAATTTCCGTAAGATTCCGTCGTTTGACATCTAATAGTCTGTAGTTGCAAACATCAATGATAATGACATCTTCTCTATTTTTGTTTTCAGAGCTTTCGATAAGATATTGGGGTTCATGATGAGATTTTTGATGTCTCGTATGGATACTGCAGCTGGGCATTAATGAAAAACATTAATGTCTGTTGTAGTGCTGATAGTGCATGGATTATCTTAGCATACCTTCACCAGCAATACTTGGTCGGTATATTTATCTGTGCTTAATTGTTCAGTGCAGTTCGCCACGCAGTTAGCAAATGCGATTAATCCGTGGCCATATGCCCTCGACCTTTATTGAAACCGTCAATATCAATCTGGAGGATTTCTCTGAAACTTTTCTAACCTGTGTTACATGCTTATGCACTTACGATCAGGTAATTTTCGTTGCTTTATATCATTAATTAATGAGAATCTCATTTAATGATTTTTTATCTAAAATGCCACAGCTTCCTGTCAAGATACATTTATAAAACATAATTGCTAACACCACAGTGATTCTGATCATTTTTAAAACAGGTCACCAACAATACGTCCACAAAAGCTAAAATAACCAAAAGCTTTGGTCAGAAATATTTAGCATCTAAGAGAAGCTAGAAAAAATATGCAAATTTAAGTATATATTCATAGGAAAAATTCCTTCCTTTTTCTTCAGGAACGAAAGAAAGCGAAGCTTCTTTCGTGTTCTCATACTGTATGTCTGGAATGTTTGCTGCGTATGGAGCAACTGCCGCAGGTAATCTATGAGAGGCGATGACTTCTGTAGGGTTGAAGTTTTATATTGAAAAATTGAATCATTAGATTTTAAGTGTAATTGCATTTATTCGAACATTAATTGTTTCACATGATTAGTCAATGATTTGACAGTTAATGATTTTTTATCCTTTTACATATCCTTGGAAGGGCAAAATTATTAAAATCACTTAAACCAAATTTGAGAGGGAATGGAAGTTGATAGAACTTGTCTTATTTAGATTTTACTTTATATTACGTTAATAAGGAAATATATTTTCTGGACGACCAGAATTATAACTACTGTAGCAACGTGAATGATAGAATTTCACTGAATTCTAGCTGCAAGTTTTTTATCCATAGTAGTAGGTAAGAAATCCAGTAAAACGAATCAGAACTGAAAATTTAGAAATTGTGAAAAACTATTCAAAGACTGCAAAGATCGTAATTCAAACAATTCAGTATATTCACCCGTGCTCGATTTGTATTTTCATAAAATAAATTACAGGTGGTTGAAACAGGAATCATACGCTGTCCGCTCTGTCGTGAGATCATTACTTTACCTTCCGGTGGATCGAATGCATTCCCTTCTTCATTTCTCATTAACCAACTTCTTGATTTGATGCAAAAACAGCGCAAAGATGTTGTACCCAATTGTTCAGTACACCAACAAGAGCAGTTGCTCTATTGTGAAGCATGTGATCTCGTTTTTTGTCAGCACTGTGATTCTCCATCCACGTAAGTATTGGCGGATTCTCCTCTTTCCTCTGCTGTTCATCATTTCGGATGTAGGATTCTGCTAAGTTTTAAAGTACGTTAAATCATATAGAAATAAACGGTGTAAAATCTTAATGTCTTATATTCTTTTGAAGTCTACCATATCAATGTTACAAAAATTTTTTGATAATTAATTTTTAGACGTGACTGCTCTGATCATACTGTGATTCCTTTTTCGATTGCAATAAAGCGCCTATCAGAAATCGTTGTATATAAAGCAAATCAGTGTGTTGCAAGCTTGAATACGGCTGCAGCTAATGTAAAATGCGAGACGTTGCAGCTGGATCGAAATGTTGACAATGTTGTAGATGGACTAAATGCGTCGTTTCAAGTAAGCACATGTGTATTAAACGAAGAGGAAATTGAAGAAACTAAATTATTACTAATTTATCAGGTAGTAAAAGGAGGAAAGGAGAAATCAGAAGAATCAGAATAGGATAACAGATTTTAGTTAAAAGTCAGCTTAAAAGTAAGATTGTTTATTAGTTTTATTTTGGGTGCTGGCTTTCAGGAAATATATCAGTTGGTGGAAAATCGACGTCGTCAATTGATTGATGCAGTTCGAATGATGAGAGACGAAAAACAGAAAGTATTGCGCGATCAGACGGAACTGATTGACTCTTACCGTAAAAAGTAATAACTTGTTTATTTGTGTGAAACTTTGTGATGAGATTTTATTGCTTTGATTTATACGTGAATCGATCTCGCTTACTATCTGAAATAGTCTGTTTTTGAATTATTTTGTTCCTGATAGTTATTGTGTTTGTTTTACCACTAATGAAAGCAGACTGAGACATTCAAATATTTTTTTCTCTTCTTTTTTATTTGTAATGTTTTTGTAGGCTGGAAAGGGAATTAGGAATTTGCGAAGTGGACGTACGTGAAATTGGAGCACGTACTAGACGTGTTATGGCAGCCACTGAAGAAGCACTTGCTTTAACGGAACCTCGTGAAAATGCTTTCTTAAAATTACACATGGACACCAAAAAGCTCCTCTTCGGTATATTATTTATTTACACATTACACGTTTCATTTTACAAGAATAGTTGTTTATTTATTGTTACCGTTTTTTTGCTTTTCAAACATAAGCAAAGTTTCAGAAATTGAAAAGTCACTTAGCCAGTTTGGTGCAGTTTCTGGTTCAACAACATTCCCAGGACAGTGTATTGTAGAGCTTATAGATACGTCCAGTGTATGTACAGAAACTCACTTAATATTAACTACATACGATGTTAGTGGTAAACGCCGGAATAGTGGTGGTGATCCAGTAAAGGTAGAAATTGTCAAAGCCAAATTGGGGCAACAAAGTTCAGGTGAAGATAGCAGTACTGAAAAAGTTGAAACAATTGACGCAATGATAAAAGATGAAGAGGATGGAACGTATTCCATTTGTTTCAAGTAATTTTTCATTCTTTATCATTGGTTTCGTGACATAATTTCGCTTGATTTTTTGTGATATGAATCTCTCTTATCTTACATGCTTTTAAATCTACTGGATTATTAATGATGAATTCTAGCTTCTCAAAAGGTTGTGTTCAATAATCTCTTTGATAATAAAGTTCTTGAATTATAAAGTTATCATTTTTCAGAGCCTACGAACCGTGTGAATATTTGATTCGAGTAACGATCTTTGGTCGACCGGTAAAAAACAGTCCTTTTTCTGTAAATGTAAGTAGCCATCACTGCCCAAAATGGCATTTCGGGTCTCATGGAGCAGGAGCACTCCAGCTTAATCAGCCAGTAAAAGTATTTCAAGATTCACGTGAACAAATTTATATTCTGGATACTGGAAATAATCGAAGTTGGTTCTAACTTCATAACTCTTTTCTGATCTTAAAAATTTTGATGAAATAGTGTTACTTCGATTACTCGCAGAACTATTCCTTCGAGTGATATTTTTAGCAAATTCATTTCATCTTTTTTGAGAAACAGTATTTCAGTTCATCTTTCTCGTTTAAATTTTTCTCAATAAAATCGTTTGAATTTTTTTCAGTAAAAGTCTTAAATGTAAACGGAGAATTTCTGAGAGATATTAAAAGTGGAGGAATCAAAGGTGGTAGCACTGTTGGTATGACAGTTTTACCGTCTGGTGATATTTTAACCTTAAATTGGAGAACTAAGGAACTGTGTAGATGTGATCCTTCTGGAGAGCTTCTTCAGGTTCATTTTTATGGTGATAGTTTAATTTTGTCCTTATAATCTTTTTTCTTCATTTCATCAGTAGTTCATGGGCCTGTTAAACAATATTATCGGTGGTAGTGGTAATCTAATTACAGACTATGAGTTTTACCGAATTTGCGGAGCCTATTGATCTTTGTATCGATAGCCGAGGACGATACCTAATTGCTGATACTGCGTGTGATAAGGTAATTTGACAAAACGAATAGTTTTTATTGCTTAATTTTAGAAAGTATCGGGAACGGTAATTGTAACTGCGGGTTTATAATATTTTATTTGCTCGCTAATTAACCTTCCAACTCTTTGATAATAAAATTTTTGAATTGTAAAGTAATTATTTTTTAGAGCCTATGAACCGTGTGAATACTTGATTCGAGTAACCCCCTCTGTAAGTGTTCTTAAGAAGAAGAGTTCTCTGTTCCAAATAGTCGGCGTTTTTAAGATTTCAACTTATTATGTCACTTTTTGTATTACTTTTAATGAATATTAATGGATTGCATTTGGAAGCATCCTAATTGATATCCATTTCAGGTGTTTGTTTTTGACAGTGCATTCCGTCCATTGTTCAGCTTTAGTGTTACAACTCACGCAGGGCATGCTCCAATAACATGCGTTTGTGTCGGTCTCAATGATGATATTCTTGTGGGCACGTGCTCTGCGCTACTACTATATGATGGAGGAGGTTTATTTTTTGTCTATCTGCTTTACTGTAAAATTTGGACCATTTCACCTTTATTATTTTATTCATCTCGACGGTTTTAATTCATTTGTTTACGTTATTTAAACTGCATTTGATGAAAAGGATATGAGTTCCCATATTAATAGAACTGCGTTCCATGTTCTGAGCAAAAAGTTCTAGTATCAGTGTGGTCCCAGCAGTGGAATTCTGCAAAACTTCATTTCCATTGTAACATTTCTTTAATAATAGGTCACTTTATGCGTGAAATATCATTATGCTCAACTGCACACCCTGGCAGAATGATGGCTCTAGCGTGTTCCGTGTGTTCCCAGACCGGTAATATTGTTTCTGCCGTTGTGGATTCAAAGAAAAATCGCGCCTACCTCGTTGTTTGCCAATATAAGGTAACTCCACTTTAAGAGGTATTTTATAAATTGGGTGTTTAGTTTCACCTGACTCGAGTTCTAAAACAACTTCAAAAATAAGGATTGAGCATCCTTGCAGTTTTCAAACCTAGAACTGTGCAGAGACATTGCATCGACGACTTTATTTATGATGTAGTGTCTCGAAATATTCTTAACAGTAAAAAATTTCTGAAATTTCAGGGCAATTTTTTGTTTTCAATGGATAGCTATGGATCACGCCTAAAACGTCCCTGTGGTGTTTTTATTGCCTCTTCACTTAGATGGAGTGGAATGTGCTTTGTGGTTGATTCAGCCACCCATTCTATCAAAGCTTTTCATTATAAATAGTATTCCTTTTTTACAAAAAATTCCGTCTTCCTCTTTATTTCCTTAAAGCTTTCCAAACCTGACTGCCTCAAAATCTGTAACATACTGATGAGAGAACATAGTTCTGAAGTCGCCTTTCGAACACTGAAATGTAAATGGTACTTGGTAAAACGACTTGAGTCATTTTAATGACGTAGGGAAAAACGGCGTCTATCAATTGAAAAATCCCTATTTCGTATAGCCGCCCCTACAACCCAGTCAATTTTTTTCCATTTTATGTCTGATTTGCTTAAATTTGTAAATAAAATTTTTATAACACTCCGAAGTCAGTACTTATAAAAACTGGAAGATTTCTCGCAGCAAACTTTTTGCGGCCGGAACATTGTTGCTCATCGCTAACCTCGACAGTTTTTAACAAGTTATGCAGGCATAGTTAAATTTGATTATAAGAATTTTAGTTTAAATAAAATATTCTTGAAAATCCACAAGATCAGGAAATACGTAAAGTTGAATAGGAGTGAATAGTAGAAAGGGACGAAGCTGGCTGGAAAGGTTATCTGAAGTCAAAGTTCAAATGCAAACTCAGCTAACATTTATTTTTCAAAAAGCAAATCATTACGAAACTGCTGCGGTGAAATAGGTAAAATGAATGTTACAAACAGCACAAAATAATTAATTATCCTATATTATTCAGACACGCTCATTTCTACCCAAACAATTTTTTAAATTTAATCGACTTTCTACCACATTTTAATATCCTGAACATACTGTGAGGAATCCTTAGAAACGTGGGGGATGCCCGTCTTTAAAACTCTGGAAATTTTCGAACTGTCAGTTATGCAACACATCAGTTACACGACTAGAATCATTCATAACAAGGAAACATTTTCTTACTAATCTTAGTGTGACACCATATATCAGCATCAAAAAGGATTTTCGAAATAAAACAGTCGCACGTAAATAATAAAAATTCAAACTATGTAGCTTTTGTTGAGAAAAACAATCGTTTGTAATTTTTTCTATTAATAAGTAATTAAGTAGGAGAATACAAACAGCGAAGCATTCTATCAAATATCAATCCACAATGAGATATTTCTCAACGAGGTATTAGTGGAGGAGTTAGCAATACTAAGAATTTGTAAAACAGATGCTTGAAAACAAACTATATAGATAGAATGTAAGACAACTTCGCTAATAGAATGTAAGACAGCTTCGCTAATAAATTCAGCTTTTTACCGAATAAAAAGAAAAAGCCATGCATTGTTCTGAACAAGAAGAGCCATTGCGACTGAATAACTTCTTGAGCAAATGATTTTGGGAAGAGAAGTGAAAGCACTAGAATTGAAAAATTACAATTCGGTCTTTAGAGCTTTCGATTTATAATAATTGAATGTTTTTACCAACGACTGTTTAATTTGATGAACACAAGCATTGCTATAGGTGTAGAGCAGCTTTGCAAACGAAATCGGATCACCATTCGCCAGAGAGCCCATCCCCATCCATACAGTACTCAAAGGTACAGCACCGCGTCCATAGCATGCCATATATGAATCCGGTGCAAATTCATATGTATATCGTTCAAATTCACCATGACGAAAGTTCTGACCTAGATTATTACAAACAGTTCAGTGATGGTTATGAATTACGTCAAAAACTAAGAATTATCTCCATAAGCCAAAAAAAAAACACGCTGTAGGCTAGTCATAAACACAATTTAAATGATGAAATGACGTGTTTGAAAGCAATGTCTTAGAAAGTTTTATGATGATTTGAGCTTTCGTTTAAACGAAGCTTTTTATTTGTTAGAACAAATATATTAGACATGGCAAGCAGAATTAATATAAATCCCGATACTCTATTAATAATGAAATCAAGTGATGTCAACCAACTTGGTTCAAACTTCTCCAAATTGCCACCATGGGCGCCATAAGCAGTACGCACCACTTCACCATTCAAAACAGTACATGTGCTGTTGACCCAGTGCCAACCTAAAAAAGAAAAGTTTTCATATGAGGGAGATGAACGAATTGAGATGAGCAACAGTGGACGATTCTAAAAAAACCACATTCAAAACCAAAGAATATCGCCAAAGTAGTCTTTGGTTCAGTCATTAAATCTAATGACTGAACCGAAAACATTGATAAAATCACTCAGAATAAAATACCTTGACGTTATCAACCTGTGAAAAGCTATTCAGGCTTGTTTATTCTTTATCAATTCATGATACACAATCATCTTTAAGTTGTAACAGCGGTTAGTTTAATAACATTGTCAAACAATTTCGATTATTCTTTCTCATAGTTCCTTTTTTATACTTTAAATATCGTTTATATTATTGGTGTAAATCTATGATTTTTGGAAAACAATAGTGCTCCCCATCATCATGCATTTTTTTATGTCCTACTTCAATTTCATCTTTATGCACACAAGATATATGTGTCTGAGCCAATATTAAAAAAAAAAGTCAGAAGACTTACCAGCGAAACCGCCTGTTCGGTACGGTGCACGGAAAACAATGATAAATTCGGTAATGGATGCATAAAGAATGTTCGCCTGTAGATTCAAACCACCACCATAAACGGCTTCCCAGTCACTATCGATAATTTGTAATGGATATGAACGACGTAAATCATTTCGTAATTTATTTACACTTGACATTCCATTACTTCCTATTATAGGGAAATAATTTTGTCACAGGAACATCATGATTTACTAAAGAAATTTCAGCCTTAGTAAACATTTCATGAGAACTGGTTCAAAAAATGTTGAGATTGGATAGTCCACTTTTTAATATACACTACTTCAGATGGTTAATCCAGGCTCTCTACCTATCTGAAATCCTTTCTCATATGTTCATTTTATGAAAGCAACTATAGTACAAGAGGAAAAAATATACATAAGCCGACGAAACTTTTTTTTTAAACTTCGAAAAACTCAAGAAATGATGGTATACCGCGTATTGCAGCAGAAGCTTGTCGGAAAACCTTTGGTGAAATAGAATATGACTTCCATCGTAACATGTATTGTACCACACTGTACAGTACAATTGCGAAAATAACATAACGAACAATACGGGTGAACACAAAAGCCATCGTCGTGAAGGACTTCTTCGTATATTTGCCCAATCTAAAATCTCGCTCATCTTTTCATACATTTCACATAACGTCACGGTATTACAAATATCGTCAAGCGCCCACGTCTCTCCACCGCTCTAATCCCTGTCGCAGCAGACTAAGCAATCCTCAAATATACCCTCCAAATCAAGCAGACGACGCGCATTGAAACAACACCGTACCAATAGACAGTGCTACAATGCTGGAAGTGTTGCAGGTATGGCCGAAATTTGATGCCATCTGCAGATTAAGTTTAAAAGAGTGGAATTAAATACCGCATGATTTATTAGACATATTTTTGTCTTACTTTTTATTCAACAAATTTCCAACTCACAAATATTTCCAATGAACTTCTGTTGGAAAGATGAAAGCATTTGACACTTAGAAAAGCATTGATTTTTGATCCAAAAACGCCATTTCTTTTTTATAGGCATACCAAGCAACAATAGAGAAAGCAATTTCAAACATTAACTAAAATGTTAAAATTAAATTGAAAGAGGAAAAAGCTTTTATAATTTATCAATCATTGTTTTAGTTATATCATCAATCATGCTACTTGCCATTATCATACATCACTAATTATTGTCTTAAAGTAAAGCTTCATAAAAGAAAAAAATTACGTCTTTCTAATGATTATCATAATTTGATGAACAATCAATGATCAATCCAATCACTAGCGATTCTCTATCCCCTCTAAAGGTCAAATTAATATGCTGACATTTTTCTGCGAGCGTATTAGACATTTAAGATGCATGTGATGAATAGAGGAACCGTTGTTACTAAAAGCATCCTTTCCCTATTTTCATCGTTCATAAAGAGTAATGTGTGATTGATGGTGATGTGNTAATATGCTGACATTTTTCTGCGAGCGTATTAGACATTTAAGATGCATGTGATGAATAGAGGAACCGTTGTTACTAAAAGCATCCTTTCCCTATTTTCATCGTTCATAAAGAGTAATGTGTGATTGATGGTGATGTGTGACTAGTGCGCTCATGCGCTTTACAAAAAAAGTGTAAGTAACTTTTTTCATTACCGTAAAAAATAATCAAAAGTTTGATACTTACTTATACGGGCTAGAAATTCATCACTGGCACTATTCCAAATAATTCCTCTTTCACTATATGCTATTTGCATAATGCGTTTAAAATTCGATTTTTATTTGTAATTAAAAGTTTCATTTTCGTATTTCATCCTCGTATTCTCAATAAAATTAACGATTTTATCTGTGAAAAGAAAAATCTCGCAAATACGATAAGATTATTTTTCTTCAGCTGATACAGTGATATATTTCTGCAGCTGTTGGATATGCGACGAATACAACTATTGAGTCCATTACTTAGAGAAGGTTTATTGAATTATTTTTACTTTAAATTCTTAAAAAAATTATATACGTAATATTTTTTCAAATATTTAATACCTCGCATTCATTCCTATTTTCAGTGAAAGAAATATGAAGTTATATAATATATCCTAATTTCTTTCATCTAATAACAATTGTGATCTTGGTAAAAATTATTTTCTTTGGCTCACTTATTTTGCTAGTGATTGTTTAGAAGCTAATTATTAATTGAATGAGAAGTGATTAAGAAATTGAAATTACTTCACATAAAAATTAATTTTGACATCTTTATTCTGGCTATATTTTTTATCGAATCTATAGGAACATTCCTATCAATGTGACAGTTAATTTTCAGATGAAATTGGAGTGTTATGGGTTAATTCGCAACCTGAGCAATCATCAACGAAACTGGCGCAATATTTATGGAACAAAAGTATATTTCGTGGTTGTACCGATGGAGCGGCTAATTTCATTATGCCCCTTGTTAAGTAAGTTTTTGTTAATGTGATTTTGTTATGGTTGCAACTAGTAGAAAAAATTTGGATGAAACTTACAGGAATGAAAATTATTTAAAGCCTAACGTGATTTCTGGCGATTTCGATTCTATTACCTCTGCGACAAAAAAATTCTTCGAATCACAGGTTGAAATTGTGGAAACACCTGATCAAGACTTCACCGATATGTGCAAAGCATTGCAAATTATTGCTGAGAGGATGAGAAATAAAGAATTAAACGTATGTTGAAAAAATTTCGAAACGTTTAAGAAGTTTTCGAAATATAATTCTGTTAAAGAATGTGGCAGTAATTGTTTCTGCCACAGATAGGAACATCATATTGAGTACCTCATATGACCAAATTTAAGATCACAAAAGTTATTGTTTTGGGCGGATTGTCTGGACGTTTTGATCATGTGTTATCATCTCTGAATTCAATGTTACGGTTCGATGCTTGTGAAATTACAATTATTGACGGTGTTAATTTAGTCACGATTTTGCGCGAGGTATATAAATTTTATTCTCAGTCTATAAATCATGCACAAAAACTGAATTTGTAACTGCATTCTTAGATAATTTCATTTGTATGTGATTGCTAGCATCCACTTGCTCATTTTAGGGTTCCACAAGCTTAGAATTCGCTGGAGGAAAGCATCTTTTAACGGGAAAATGTGGCGTCATCCCTCTCATCCAGCGTGAAACGATCGTATCGTCTAGTGGCTTGAAATGGAATTTAGGTACTGGAATGAAATTTTTTATGGTCTTTCTTGATAATCGCGTGTTTTAATACAGATTTTATCGATCAAATCTCGATACGAAGGATCCATAGCAAATCTGGAATCAAGGTTTTCTGGAACAAAGAGGCTTTATTCAAATCTCTTTAATATTTATTTATTGCCTTTCATAAATTGCACTTTATTTTTGTATTCTTCAACTTAAATAATTTTCAGATAACTCGGAGCTTATGTTTGGCAAACTTATCAGCACATCTAATGAAATAGTTAGCGATACAGTATCGATAACTTGTACAGCTCCAGTAGTGTTTACAATGGAATTATCAGAAGATGCTTTATCACTGCAATAATCTGCATACCACCATAATATTAAAACGTCTGGAAATTTTTGTTACAATGGAAAAATAAATAGCCACTGAAATAAGGGCTCATCATCCTTTTCAACTGTTTTATAAAAAAATTCCGATAACATCCAGGTAATAAGGTACGAAAACTCAGTTGAGTGGTTTGAATAATTTATATAAGTTATCAGCTTACTGCACGAAACTCATGTAACATTCATTTTTTAAATTCATTTTATTTCAATACAAAAACATAAGTAACAGAAAAAGAAAGAGAAAACAACTTATAAGCAACAATAATATCTCCCTGCATAATTTTTGGTACTCCCAACCTAGCTCTGATTTCAAGCAATAATATATGAACTGCAACAAGTTGTAATATCAATCTACATTTCATTACTTAAAATTAGCATTAGTCACTGAAATTTTCAGTAAAAATGACATTATGCTAATGATAAATTAATTGCCTTCAGCAACGCACTTTCTTTGCTTTCGAAGCAACTGCAGCTCCTTTCTTTCTCCCTTTTATTAACATCTTCAGTTCGTTCTGGAAATAAATAGGGTGTATATATATAACAGAAAAATACCAAATACTGTTTTTTTATTAAGACTTAAATTGGTCTCGTAATTGGGAATCATGCCAGTACATTGATGAAACAAAATTTTTATATACAGTGTGTCCAAGATCTAAACAATAATCATACCTTTCCTCTTTTACGTTTATTGATCGGTATATATACGTATGGCTCATATTTTTCACTCTTTTTCCTGACATCTTCAGCAGCTCGTCTCTTTGAAAATTCATTGTCAAATGTAATGCCAGTGGAACTTTTACAAACATTCCTATGAATACTTTTCCCACCAATTTTCCGACCAGACTTGTTCTTATTTATGATCTAAATAAAATTTTTAGTAAGAACTATTTATAGATTAAATTCCTGTTATAAAAATCAAATGACTTCCATGTTTTCTGAATCCCAAAATTAATATGTATATCGCTGTAGAGAAAAAGCATGACAATTTATGAAACAAAAAACAAACTCTGCTGTTGTTGTCGTAGTCACTATCACTGTCACTGTTCGAATCACTGTCCCTTTTCATCTTTTTGTCCGGCATATCTAATAATTTTGCAAATTGCTTTCGTTTCCTTTTGTCCTGCTGATTTGTATCCAAATTTTCAATTATTAATCGTCCATCTTTCGCCATTTTGAAACCACTGCTGCACTTGTCATTATCATTATCATTCAATTTCTTCAATCTAAAACACCACAAAAACTTCGATCAATCCCAAAGATGATCAATAAATTAAAGGAAAATTCGTAAACAAACCAATTGAATAATCAGAAAATAAGCAAAAGTAACCAATAAAAAAAATCAACAGAATAATTACAATCATTTCTCAGAAGTCTCACTTTTTAGCTTTCAACAGATTAGGCCGAGTTGTGGCAATCTTTCCTAGTATTTTGTTTCGATCGAGTAGGTCCATCATATCTTCATCATCATCATTCTTTAACCAAATCGAGTTGCCTCGTGTTCGACCTCCAATCGATTCACGATCCATTTCTACTTCATCTTCCTGAAAATGAAAAAAGATAAACAAGTACAGTATATAGTCGAATAACAACCTCTAATTGGTTTATAATTCTGCTGTTAGGTTCTTCACTTTCTTTCCCCAGATTTGCAAACTATGTCATTTTAAACTTCATCCTGATTAAAGATTTGAATGTTGTAGAACAAAACGTACATCGTCAGTATCACAAAGCATATTTAGTATTGTATCTGCACCCGCAGTTCGAGCACTTGAGGCTACTGATACCACATCATGGTCTTGCTCTCCAATGATATCTATATTTCGTGCTTTCGTTCCATTTCGATGTCCACGGCGACGTCTATAATATAGAATAATCCAAAAATTTCCAACATCTGTAGAATATATTAAACTAAAAATAGCATTTTATAAAAATAATTTCGAAATTAAAAAAAATTTTGCTCAACAATAATCTTGTAGGAAATGCCTCAAAAACAAACCTTATTTTAGCAATTGCTTTTAGTTGCTTAGTCCAATCCAATTTATTTGTTCGAGTCATCAAAACTTCAACACCATATGCGTCGACTAAAACTTCAAGTAGAAGCCTATTCGCTTTGCGGATTTTTTGTGTAATATTTGCCATCGACTGACCGTCGAACACAGCCGAAAGTAGCAATTCCTAGAATTCAATAAGCAATTTATACCGAATAAGCAATTTAATTTATACTTAGATTATTCCGAGTATGAATAATCTAAGCGTTACCGTTTTTACTTCCAGATTATGGTCAAGGCGCGTCATATATATGATTTTTCCCTAACCTGATATTGCTGCATTGTATAGTCTGGTAATTTCTTTGCCAGCATTCGTAACAATCTGATAATCAGCACTCTTATCACTGGGCGTTCATCACCAATCCAGTTGCATGCATGCGATATAAGGCGACTCAGCAGTGAAGTATCCAAAACGCGAGTGAATTTCTGCGCTATGACATTGAGAGCAATGGTTGATGATCTAGATGATTAAAGAATTAATATAGTTTTCAAACTTCACGATTAATCAAAATAGAAACTTGGAAAACAATATATATGCTATGTTCAATAAAATGGTGTATTATATATAATTAATGCTGACCAATACCAAATTTGTGATGAAAAATTTGAGAAAATTTCACTCATAAAACATGGCTTACCGCACGATTTCAAGTGGATCTTCATTTGGATATAAACCTTCTGGATTTAACATACCAAAAATTATATTCAATACTGGATGAATTACACTCGAAGGACTCTTGCTGAAATGCTTTATTAACAACTCTATAAAACCAAAGAAATTAGAAATTTTGTTTGCTATAGAGGTNTATAAACCTTCTGGATTTAACATACCAAAAATTATATTCAATACTGGATGAATTACACTCGAAGGACTCTTGCTGAAATGCTTTATTAACAACTCTATAAAACCAAAGAAATTAGAAATTTTGTTTGCTATAGAGGTAAAACACGCCCTACAATTAAACAGCGGCTTTTAATAACATATTCAGAAAAAAGTCACCAAGTTCGGGGTTTTTAAAAATTTCAATTTACATTCTTCAAATAATTCAAAAAATATTTCTTTCTGTATACTAACCTCTCATCTGAACCCAAAAGTATTAGTTGCTGACACACTTTCACGAAACATTTCAGTGCATTTGAACGTGTTCGAATATTATGTGACTTATCGAGACAGACAATAATCCTTCGAACAAACTTTTTTCCAAAAATTTCTGCGTGTTCAAATGAAGTCAATGAAGACAATTTGACACAATACACAGCAATCAACGCTGCTCGCGCACTCTTCGCAATATTATCTAAATCCTGCAATACCATATTTCTAAACAAACATCATCTCTATGAAGTTTACTATAACCATGATATTTAAACGATCTACCTGATCAAGCACATTATTTATTTCATCGGCGCATGAAGAAAAAAAGTTCGCTACAGCTTCATCATTCATTCGTTTCATAATTTCTTCCAAAATTCGGAATGCTTTTTTCTGAAGTGCCACTTCGCTGCTTGTAAACCATGGATGAATTGTCGAAAACACATTGCTCAATCCCGACACATTTGCTTTCTTCACGAGTACTGCCATAAGATCCAAAACTCGAATCTTTAGCAAAGAAAAATATGATTGCAATGAAAATTTAAGGAAAAGAAACTTTTTTTTAATCTAGAAGAATGAATAATAGATTTCAAAACAATTATGAATTAAATCGATAAAATATTACATTCCATTACAATAAAGTTTGATATAATTTAACCCCCACTCTTTTAATTATAAAGTGCGAAGCGAAATATACTTTTTGGTCCAAATCCATTTCCTTGATTTGTGTCTTTTCAACAGCCAAATTTATGAAATTATCAATCACATTATTTGGAGTTAAGTCCACATAAATGCGAATAGTTTCCAAAACTGAGCATCGCAAGGTTTTCAAACTATTTCCACTTATGCATTGCATAGATTCCATGGTAATATTGGATACGGTGTACAAAGTAAATAACTTTCGCAGAAAACTGTATGCAAAAAATCGCATTACATCCTAAAATAATAAAGTAAAATGAAACCTGAATTATTATAGAACATCTGACACGCCACTTAGCTTTGAGCAGACATTATTAACATATATATCTGGCCTAATCTAAAATCTTAAGGAACAACAGTAAGAAGCTATTATAAACCTTTCTTGCTTCTGTCGCATCCGGCTGGAGCGCATAACGAAGTGCACTACGAAGTGAAGATAATACTGACAGACGCAGATCCCGTTGTTCAAGTAAAACTTTACCCAAAATTTCCGCCAAGTGAGGAAAATTCTTCTCGAAATCAGTTGCTGAACTCAATAAACTCGGTAATAAGTCCCACAACTGGTCCTGAAAAAACGATTTGTTTAAGAAAAGACAATCACTTTAAAAGAGGACTCAAAGTTATCATCTAAAGAAACTGAATGAACTTCTAAATTCCAGAAGTTATGAAAATATAATAATCGAGTGAGTAGCTGACTTACACTGATAGTAATGAAAATTTTCTGCCGCATAACATCACTTGGCGCTTCCTTTCGAAGTCGATGTGCTAATGGTAAAAAAAACTGCAATGCAAGAGCAATTGACTGGTTGCAAATATTTAAGCGCAGGATAGGCATAAGCCAAGATCTTTCGAACTGTGTTACCAATGCCACATTTTGAGGGTCCAGCTCCAACGGCAACACCCGCAAGACGTTCTCAGCACCAATATGTCGTACTGCTGCTCCAACAGTCTAAACTCTATTGTTTGAGCTAAATGAAACCAAACCACAGGATGAAGATTGGAACGTGGGAAAAAGGCTATATATTTCCTCCTGAAAAAACTTTTGCAGACCTCATACAAAAGATCTAGAAAACATCAAGTTGCTAATTAATGTCTAGGCGCAAAATTTAAATGTTTCACCAATTTTGCCAAAATGTAAGCCGTTACCAAGTCAATGTCAGGTATAATACAGCGATTATCATCGTTGCGCAATCCCGCCAGAGTTTTCAATGCACGCGCAAACGATTCTTGGTTAATAGCACTTTTAGAAATTTCGAATATCCTTGTTTCAGCGCGAAGAACATATCGCCACACTGCAGTGCTTCGTGGATTAAAAGCTTCATCACATAGATCGACAGAATAACTTGCTAATTCCTCATTTGATTGCACACAATGTTCAATTATGCGACCAATTACTTTGCAAGTTATCTAAAATAACAAAACATTAAATTTTAGCGGATGAAAAAACTAATAAGGAAACTGAAACAATGAACCGGTTGACAATGTTCATTTCAAAATTGTTCCAAAATTAGAAAAGGAATGCTGTCTTGGTCTCAGTCTGATTCAACTCTGTACTCGAACTTGAGGAAACTTTTTAACCACAATTTCGCATGACTTTATACTTAAATGATGACAAATAAAACTAACAAACAAAAAAGAAGAAATAAAGTGAAAGGTTCCTATATTATATTGATCCAGATTATTCACTAACGAAACTAAATGTATGTTAAGGGCCCGCCATTTTAGTTGCCCATTCTTATGATATTGCTAAAAAACATCAAACTTAATAGTTAAAGATATTTAAAAAATCAAGTGCTACCAGGGCAACAGAATCTATTCCCAAATCGAATGTTTGGAAAATCGGTTTCAATGAAGCTCTCAGCGTTGCCAGTGACTTCGCAAAATCTTTCGCAGCAAGACAAAGATGCGATTCACAGAGAGCCTGGAAATATTTGTTCTTTACTGTGCAGGAAATCACCAAATTGAAAAAAAGAAAAGCTTGACTGATCCAGTTCCATTTCTAAAATTCAATCTAGAAGGAAATTACATATTTATGTAAACAAACCTCCATCCAAAAACATGTAACAGAGACATCCATAGTTCTCGACGCGAAATTACGCAACAAATCAATCAGAAGAACATTAGCATTGAAAGGTAAAGTTGTGTCAGCAGGCTGATGCCGCAGAATTTTTTGGAAACATTGGAAAATTGTGCATCTCAGATTAGAATCCGAAATAGACAGCAATACAAATGCCGCCTCCGTAAACTTTTTGAATATTAAAGATGGCATTTTATACATAACATTTTCTGCCAGACATAACAACCGAAGTAATAAGTCAGTGTTTACATTGGCTGCAATTAAAAAAAAAGTTACGATGGTCAATAACACTGTAATTGTAAAAGTAATTTCGGGAGTACAAATTATAGCATTTTTCGTTTTGGATAAATCAAAAGCATATTAATTCAAAGTAGAGAAATGAACAAGGCATCTAGTAGGAGTTATAACAACGGATAGTTTTCAATGAATTAAGAAAATACTAATTCCGTTAAGATCCATTTTTGTTCATCACGAATTCATAGAATCGAAAAAATTTATGTTTAACGGCTGTAAACAACGAAGCAAGCAAATTACCAGCACTCTGCTCCATTTGTTTGATTAATATTTCGCCAACAACACTGGCGCCCCGATGGTAACCATTAGATGTAATCATAACAGGATCATTGAGGATGGTGCGTAGAAATCGTCGAGCTGCGGCGCGAACCAAAGACTTGTCATGGATCGCAAACAATTCAATTTTCACTAATAATAGCCTTCAAATAAATTGCAAAACTTGTATAGGATTTAATACCAATTAATATTCATCAGTTCTCTTTCTGCTAGGGTACAAACCCGGTGTTTTACTGGTTGTCAAATCTTTTTAGTAAATAAGAGTGATATGAAGAAGGAAGAAGGTAGTGTTTCAACTTGGCCATCACATTAAATTCACAAACCATATTTTGTCGAAACTATTACTACAAAATATTTGTACAACATTAATATGGGACAAAAATAAGGAAGAGGAAAAAACAAAATATATAAAAACCAATCTAAGAATTGACCTGATATTACTGTTCTGCCAAATGCTGGCAGGTTGTTGATGCACAATCGTTCCTAATGTAACGATAAGTTTCGCTAGAGCAACATCCAGCTGAGTACTATCAAGCTTATTTTCCAGAATCTGTATATAAGTATAAAAGTGAAAGTATTACGTACTTTGCTAAAAACTATCTAACATTACATTAATAGCACTGCAAAACAATGATGAATGTATGATATACTGATCTTGGTGTACAATTTATGCACAATATTATTGTTTTAACTTCTAAAAAACAAAAACTACGAAAAAAGTGGAAGAATACTTTTTAGTCAGAAGATATTTTCTTGGCGTCTACGCTGCCAATAAATTATACTTTTATTATTGACTACTAATAAATAGTCAATAAGAATAACTTCTGCGATATAACGGAAACAAAGACTCTATAGTATAGCTCGAATCCTTAGCCAACATGAAACTACCTGATGTGCCCTAGAGAAGCATTTGCGTGACACACTTTTGTCGATTTTTCTGGCGACAAGACCTAACAAATAAGCAGCTGCAGCTAATTTCGATTCATCCACCGCAGGCATTGCTTCGATAACTGTCAAAAGCTCGGCAAAATATTCAGCATCACTTTCTGTTCCATTATTATCTTTAATCAGTTCTGCAGTTGCCGCAAGCACGGCAAGCACTTCATTTTGCAATACTGATCCTGATCTGCAAGTGGACCACCTAATGCTAGTACAAAATGACGGAACGACAAAATGCTAGTGATTATTTTTATCTAATCGAAAATTGTTATGGTTTAATCATCTCGTCTAAAACTAACGACGATATTCAGTTCAAAAAGTTAAAACTAAAGCTAGTATACTATGAAAAAAGCTAGAAAGCTTTGCAAAGCTTTCTAGCTTAAGATAATAATTTTAAAAAGAGCTAAACAGATATTTTATTCCAAACCAAATAGCCCAAAAAGCTTTGCTAAAGGTCCAATACAATCTCTTTTTGAAAATAATTACTTCCGAAAAAATCGAATCTTCTGAATCTACGGAAAAAAATCGGTGAAAATTCAACTTGCAGTTACTGTGAATAAAATATGAACACCTCCAGATACGGTGAACAGGATCGAAGGTTGGATTTGTGCATGATGTGAATTGTGAAAGTTGTGATTTCGCCGAAGACAGGTCCGAAAAGTTGCTTCCAGTACTTTTATTTTCCTCAGCATCCTCAATTTGCATTTTATGCTAAAATTAAATTATCAATTATTATGTCTCAAACATCATTAAATTTGTATACATTTCACGGAAATATTAAATTCACAAAACAAATTATTTGGCAATTTGAAATCTTATTCATTTTCAATCGACCAATATCCAAATTTGAGAACTTTCAGGTATTATAAAGCTCAAATAGAGAGCAGTTGCTTAAACATATCAATACCAACCAAGGGTATCTGTTCCAACATCACATCCCCATCGTTGAATTTGACACCATAACTTTCATCTGCTGGTATAAACGGTACTTTCTCGGCAATACGAGTTGCTCGTGCAGCTTCACGATGTCGAGTTATCGACGGATTACTTTCGCTACTGCAATGTTTATACTAATTTTATACTTTTAATGCTGTAAGTAATGGAATAAAGTAACTGAATATTCCTCAAACATAGCAACGATCAGTAGATGAACTGAATAATATAGTACAATAATGCTATCCACTACTATATCGTAAAAATTTAATTATAATTTGACCTCTTCCCTTTTGCAATCCGACGGCCAACATTTCGACCTTTAAAACGATGGCGGTATTTCATCGTAACACACCTGAAACTCATCTGAATAATTAAAATCAGGAAACCTCCACCACCAAAAACTTTAGTCTAAAACTCCAGTAGGACAACAATAAATACATACTGGCCTGCTCACTTTCAACATACCACACGCCGAGCGTTAAATTACACATCTGTCCCTGTTTCCGTCCATCAAGTTCCGGAACTATTCGCCCCGGCCGTTGGATATTCGCTATTATTAAGGACGCATTTTCGGCTCCGTGACGTGCACGGTGAATGGAATCGGTAGGGTGTCGTTGTTTCGTGTGATAACGCGCTGAGTAGGTGAGGCTTCATGCGTGCATGCAGACATGCATCAATCCGATGCGAATGCGCGTGCACAGTAAATAGCTTGACAAGGTCAAAAAGCAGACATAAAGCGTGCAATATTCCTAAATAAGGGATCATTTGTATTGCAATAAATAGATTATGCACCAAAGATGAATTCTCCAACGATTGAAGATTAGGTCGCAAAGAGCATAAAAAATTTGTTTCTTTTTGACAGGTGCTGTAGTTATTTGGTACGTAAGCAGTGTCGCACATCATGCAAACACGTTAATGTTGAAAGTACATTTTCTAATAATATAATATTAAGACATTGGCCAATGTCAATGCTTGCAACACTTCTTTGAACTATTGTCAGCTGTTGTTAGGTCATATTAATCTCATTCCGAAATCAGTAGTATTAATCACATTCTAGATCCCTTATCATCAGCTTCATCACCATTGCTGGTTTCGTCCTATTCACTATTACCAATTTCACTTCAGGATTGCCATTATTAATCTTTGTTTTGATAGTAAGATAAGTCAAAATTAGTATTTTATTAAAGGGTTCTTTAAATGATATGAAAATTGGAATAGTATTTCGACGTTGAATCACCTTAGATGCTTACATTGCATAATATTGAATCACCTTATATCGCTTACATTGCATGGAGCTTACTCAATAGATTAGTGTCATGTAGTAATTTCTGCTGAACACAACTTATTCTGATTCGTTATAACTGTACACCAATAATTTTATGGCGCTAAAGTCTTATCTACATCTGTCTTGTTCCATGTCAAAGTATACATTGTCAATTATCTAACTTTTGTTTTCGTAAGAAATGAAATTGAAGAATTAGGTTTTGAAATTTGAGGTTTGAGAACAGGAAGACATAGCTAGAAGAGAAGAGGATTACGAATACCACGATAATGAGAAGACAAAGTTCATCTATCGTTCCAGTGGAGAGTTTTTCTTTTTACATAATGAAAGGTTTAATCTACGCTGAAGTTTATACATGTAAGTTTTATTGAGACTACTGGAAAGTTGGTCGTACGGAAAACCTTGTATAATGGTCTCAGTCAACTGAAGAGCTCTCACGGTTGTCATTTACAGCGGTTTTTATGGTGCTTCACTGATTTATGTTTTCATAAATTGGTTTTGGTTTTGTAATTTTCAAGAACTTTCATCCTAATTTTCGAAATAGTTCAATTCTTGCGATGGAATAATCCATCCAACTAATTTAATTTCAGGGTGAATTCATACAGCCTGTTGCATCATCCTACCACTGTAAGTTTGGCTCATTTCACTCATTTAATGGCGGAGTATTTTTTATATTCTCTCTAACTATAATGGAACAAGTAAGGGAAGGTAACAGCGCATCACACAGAAAAATGATATTCAATCTTAGCAAATTTGCAGATGTTTGCATCAAAATTTACAAATAAAATTTCTTAATCACTAGTAATTAATAGAGAATATTTGAGTTTTGCTTTTCATGTTTCCTAGAAAGTAAACGAGATATATTGAATCAGTTTGTACATACTATAGCTGTGAATTTTTATTGAATTGGCTTTTTATTTCAAGCCTTTCACGTAGTTTTAATCGTTTTCTCTACATGTTTTCATAATTTATATTGGATAATGACAGAACAGCGTTTAAATCAATTTATCTTACTTTTTTTTTTTTATTTCTCGTTAATTTAGCTTGGCCACGTTACGAGAGTCGTGGTGGTGGTCGCTTGCTGAGAAATTTGCCTGGACCAATGGGTTTTCGAGGAGGTCGTTTTGGTTATGGACCAATGCGGATGCCTCGTGGAGCACCGCGGTTTATGTACGGACGTATTATGAAGCGAGGATTTGTACAAAGGAGACCGTTTGAAGTTAGATCTTGTTAATGGTTTTCTTTGGAAAATTACTGATTTAAACTTAACCAAGTGTTTACCATATATTTTTCTAATAGTTATTTGGCAGTTAGTCTTCACACGATTTACTTGATTTTGTAGAGAATGTTGTGGGAAGTGTAGTTGGCTGTATCACAATGTCTAATTGTTTTCATTTTTTAGTTCAAGAAATTGCCTGAAGCAGCCAAATATAAAGAATATGCAGTTGCTCCCGACAACATAATATGCTTCTCAGGCTTTCAGAATGTCTTCACAGCTCAACATGATGTTTGTTTTCATGATCTTTTTTTACTCAGTTTCAAAAGTTTCGTTAAGTCAGAGCGTAACTTTCAATTCTATTTTTTCATTGTCGACAAATTTAGTAATAAGTTTAGAGTAGCTACTGATCGTGAATAACTCTTATGCTTTACAGTATATGTATTTACTGTTGTAGCTTACAGATTTCATTAATTTATCTGAGAATTGAACGTTTAGATTTTTATTTGTTACGTTTACAGTTTCCGCTGGAAATCGATGGTCGAGTATATGACAATGTGAACCATTTTTATCAACTTGCCAAAACTGAAGCCCTATGTGGTGTTACGTCGTTGTTGATGACAGAATGTGCTGAAGTTGATGGTTCATCGAAATCGACACCCAAAGACTATAATACACTTGCTCGAAATATCTTGAAAATCAATAAAGTAAGCCATGAATTTATGTGGATCATTACTGTAAGCTTTACATACAATATTGAAAATGAAATGAGTAAGCAGGTTTTGGTTACTGGAGAAAATAAAGTTGGAAGTTTCTCATATATCAAAAAGGAAACATTTGCAGGTTAGTAGAAGTGCAGCGGAAGAGTGGCGGAAAGGTCCTGGTCTTGAAGCAATGCAGGTATGTGTTTGGAGTTGTCGAATGATTTATCGAATTTTGTTTTTAATAAGACTTTTGAACTTCTTTGTTTTCTTTCCGTTCGACATCTTTACATAATCTCAACTTCAAAACTGTGGAAATTCAATGTGATTTACAATTAAATGCCCAGCAAAATAATCTGTAGCTAAGTTTTGCCTCATTAAATGTTTGAACTGTGTTACTTGAATGGTCGTGATAATATATGGCTACATTACACAACACTTGAGGAATGAATAATAAGTGAATATGTCGTAATTCCTAAAACATCACAGTTTTCTTGCATACTAGTTGTTGGTTGACTGGGGATATATTTTGAAATCTTTTTTACCTCATCATTTTAGCTAATGAAGATGGTAGATAGCAACAAACGAAAGATTAAAGTTTTTAAATATTTGTAGTTAGCGGAAGTTTTATTTAGCGTGCTTTGTTAGCAAAAGTTGAACAGTGTGAAGAGCTTCGGAAAGAATTAATGGAATCTGGCGACAAATTGCTGGTACACTGTTTCGGTGGCGACGACTTTTATGCAAGTGCTTGTAGTCACAACTATATACAGGATTGGGCAAAAAGCATGCAAAACAACAAAGTCATGATCAAAGTAACTAAAATTTTGTTGCTTGAATAATTTTTAGTAATAATGTATATCGATGATCAATTTTGTGCTGAAATTTTCTCGATAACTTTTTGATGACTAATTATATTTTTTGATTCAAATGCATGTCATAAGTAACCCATTTTTCTGAATTTCCTCTTCCAGATTCCGATGGAATTCCCGTTAACTAATGAGACAGTTCTCTCAATCCCGAAGTTTGGTCTTGGTCGAAATGTTCTGGGCGTAATTTACATGCAATTAAGAGAAATGGTACTTGTTTACTATTCCATGTTTTCTTCGCAGTCAGGTAATTGGTGAAACAGTGATATTATGTATAAAATTCTATTTGTTCTTATAATAGTATTTTCCAGTTACGTGACGGGGTCTTGCCGTATAAAGGAAAAACGAGTAAGGTATATTTTTCTATACTTATTACAAATGACAACTGAGAGAGAGAGACACATTTGCAAAATTGATTCGCTAGGAAGTCTTCTGTTTGACTATTACATTTTCATGTTGGTAACTCGGTGCATCGTTTTGAATGTATTATTGCAAAAATCAGGATAAATTTAACTATAATCTTTTTTCTGTAACATTTTTGGTCCTTAATAATTGTAGATATCAAGTGAAAATCAAAGTATGGAAATGCAATCTGAAGAACTGGCAGGACCAAGCATTGTCCCAAGCGTACCAGCACCACTGAAAGTAAAGCTCAATAAACATTCTAAATATTTTTCTGATGAATAGTTTTTTCGTGTTATCGTTCTTGCCTTTAATTGTTAGCAATAATCAAAGCTACAGGGTGGAATTGAATATGTTATATTTAAAGTTTTGAGAAAATACGATGGGTAGTATGTTTCAAGGCCAAAAAAATTTGCCGTTATGATGTCCATTTTGTGTGTTCGTTAAGATATTGATCTATTATTTCAAGCATTGATTTAGCGCTTAACGGCCTTATTTTTATTCGTTCTTCAAGTAAAATATTCGTTTGCAAAAAACTTGTTTGAGTATATTTGTTACTAGTTTTTGCTTCTTTTAAGCTTGATACAAAACCTATAGTTTTAGAATGATCCGCGTGAGAATAATTCAAGTGATGGTTTCATCATTGGTGGTGGATCGATACAGGTTAATTTTCATTCTTTGAAGAAATGCAGGCTTTCAAGTTTCAAAATAGTTTTCATTTCCGTTAAGCGGCAGATAACAGAAGGATTCTGTGCAGATCTGAGGGGGGATAAAGATATTTTCAGGGTTCTTTCTCAAGTTAGTAGAAATTGTAACTTGTTAAAAACCGGAATTCAAATAAGTTTCTGGTTTTTTTCCTGCGGCCTTCATCTCTGCCCTAAGAAGATAGCCACGCAAGCCTGAAGATATTAAGAATTCATTTGTTCAAAGCTCGTTTCTTCAACTGTAAACTGGTTTTCCAGAGTTCAATGAAATCACGTTCTGCAGCCAGTACTACTTCGCGCAATGTCCTTTCGGTACCTTTGGAGTATCTTGCCAGCTTCAGCAGCAAGTGATAGGTTTATACTACTGAGAATGGGGCAAATTGAATCTTCACTTTTTTCAAAATTATTCCAGATTTAAAGCCATGGTTTTCCATACCGTATTCCAGAGAAAACAAATTCACTGAAACGGAAACAAGGTTCTTGATTATTTTTCCGAATGTTTCCTCATCACTTCTTATTTAAAGAAAAAGTTATGAGTTATTTGTACTGAATTATAATTAGTCATTCTACATCTAATCTAATGAAATATTTTCTTTTCTTTGACAAAATTTTACATTTTATTATGAAATATCTGGGATAGATTGGTAAATTTCACGATTTTAACTTTTTTTGCTAGACATGGACAGTGGTTTTAAATATGTTTAAATTTTAATGAGTTTTGTAACATCATCAAATCCGCTTGAAAAAGGATTGTTTATCTTGGATTTGAAAAAAGTGTGAAAAAGCATGTTCTGCGCTGCTTTCGATGTCGATATCTATATGCAGAAAAGGACTATTGAAAATCATGTTTAGCATGGATTTTTCTAAAAACTCTGCATTTTTTCTAGTTAAATCGTTATTTCTGGCTGTTTTCTTTTTTATCAACGTTGAAATATATTGTTGAATTCTGTTTATGCTATTATTGTTTGTGTTGTCGTTTTCTTGAACTTTTATTCGATATTCACATTTTTGCATTTCTTTACAGTTAGATACAGTAACTCCCTTCATTTTGCCATAAATTTGATTCTTTAAAAATTTCGATAATAAATTGAATCACAAAAATTGAATTTGAATGCTTCGCTACTTAAAACTTAAATTGCAGTTTATTTTAGTAATACCTAGACAAACCTAATTTTGCAGGACAGCTACCTTAAAAGCTGAAAGACTTTTTAAAGCATCATGACAGCATGTTTGCTCATCTGCTTTACCCCTTATCATGCACTTTTTGTTTTCATTCGTTGTACTTAGCAGAAAAATGCTTTCCATTTGAGTAGCAGAGAGAGATTGATATTTCTCCCATTTGAAATTAGACTTTATAAAATTTTAAATTAATTTAGCACATTAAGTGAAATTTATTATCCTTACAGTTTTTTGTGTTAAATTGATAACATTTAAGTTGAAGAAGATGGGAAAGGGAGGAGAGGCGGTCAGGTACTTTTTTGCCCAATTTCACATGATTTGTTTCTAGAAGTGTAGTTCCACCTGGAACAATGTCTATCACTAAAAATTGTAATCATAAGATGCGGAACTATTAGTTTCCTATTGTTTAGATCTTTTTAATTCACTGGCTAGAAAATCGAAAAAGATTTCTTCGGCAGAAACGAAACACTTTCAACGAGTTTTAATTCAGCGTGAGATGGTCAGACATCCAGTCTTCAAATGTGTTCGAATTGAAAAGTATGCTTCAAACAAATGATCAAAAACTGGAAAATTGGGGTCTTCAGGTATCACTAATTGTGTGCTGATTATGGATTCTTTTTATATTTTGATGCATATTGGAGAAAGAAAACCAGTATGATATTGGTTTCCATCAGATGGATTTGAAAGTCAAAATCACTTGAATTAGAAACGGTGGAACTGAATTGCTACGGAAGGTTAAAATTATGTTCTTATAGAGTCCAATGATAAGTGAACCTAAAGTTTTGTTTCTTTTGGTTTAGATTCATAGGAAGAGAAATATTTCGCTGATACATTTTTTTCAAAGATGATATCTCCAAGTTCTATGTTTTTATTGATATTAAAATAATGAAAAAATGATCTCTTTCACGCTCTTTAGTTTACATATGGAAGCATTACTGAGCTGATTACACACCCATATGAGTATATATCATTTTATAATCGAAATTAAGGAATCCTAATTTATCGAATTAACTGGTTATAAGAAAATAAATCATTAATGAATTTGCTAAGTGGAGTGGTCAGTAAACTGTCTTTTGAAGCATTTTCAGCATTTTGGTCGTGCTGTTCTGCTGTTAAGCTCAACAGACCTAACCGAGATGTGGATTTTCATTTGTATATTTTGTTGCTGATTATCACTTTTATTGTTGTTATTGTTAAGTTTGGTACTCCAAAGAAATCTTACAGTTTTTGATTTTTGATACTGTTTTGAAAATGTTGATAAAATCTTGCTTTTTTGAGAGAATCTAGTCGTTGGGAATTAATCATATGTGGATAGAAAGAGCAATTTTTATCCAGCTTGGTCGATAGTCTCGGATGTATAAAAATCGTTTTTAGCTGGTATAATTTATTTTTTAATTTTGAGCGGTTCAATGATTGATATAAGTTCTCTCAACAAAGCGCTTGTTTGTGTTGGGATATCTCTCAATGGTAAGATGTGTATTTCTATTTTTGAGCGAGTTCTGGCAGATTTTCTAACTGGTTGATTTTGTAAGGTTGACAATTTTATGAAACTACCTCTAAAATCCGAATTTGTCGAAAATAATTCAAATTTGGAATAAAATTTCAGAACATGGAATCTATCGCCTAATACTGTTGAAATGCGACTTAAATCATTAATGGACGTTAACACCTGCACTATTAAATTCACTTGAAACATGAATTTTCAATAGATTCAAACGTTTGATTCTGAAAAAGCAAAAAAAATTTAGGTTTCTTTCTTCACGTTTTTTTTGTTTTTGAAACTTAGATCATTAGTGATGTCATGCCACTGCCTTAGCCGGTTTTTAAATAGAACATTAATATATACATTAATATAAAGAAGGGATGTTCCGCAAATTATCAGATCTAATATACAGTTTTAGCTAGTCGAAATATTTATTAATCTACATAATATCTAATGAAGGATGAGGGTATGATCTACGGAGTTTGATTCGATCATTCTCAGTGTGACAGATAGATAAAATAACATCATCAAACAAACGGTATTGTTTTTTTTCCTATTTCATATATTGGATTTGTAATTTTGGGAGGAAGTATTCATATGACACTTCATTGCTTACGATAGTTTATTCTCTATTTTGATATTGTTAAGGATCACTGATGAAGATAGCAACTTCATGTTTTTCTTAATTTGTTTGAAAATCTCTTCATCTCATGAATTAATAATAATTGTATTGACTTAAATCATTCATATTTATGAGGTTTAATTTTTTCAAATTCGGATTACATCAAACAATCGATTTCACCATTCTGGAGCGGGAGAACTTTCTCATTTTATACAACATTTCATTTGATTTCATGAAAAAACGTCGAAATATTTGGGTGGCCTACGAAGTATACGTTGTTATTTTCTACAATAATCCATTTAAAAACCTATAATTCATTTAACTGACAACCGAGTAGTGTCTATGTTGATGTTAGAAAAGATACTGTATTAATATTATCGATCATTTTGTTGAAAGTTCATTGTTTTCAGTGTAGCAGTTATGAACCTTAAAATATAAGCCGGAAGCATTAAACTTATCAGACGTTGTTAACAATTTAACAATTCCACTGTATCTTTATTCTTTCTATACATCACTTGAGCCAATCATACTGTTTATTCTCACCAATCAATAATCAAAGAAGAATTACTTTCTTTTCCTAACTGTGTTTTACAATTCAATTTTCTAGAGCTTTATTGAGAAGTTACAAAGTTCATTATGATACATGCAGACGTTTCTTCGATGCTGTGGAACTAAAATTAGATTATTTAATTATTTCTCATAGGATCATTTTATGGCACAAGTTTGCTAATTCTATTCGTGAGCAGTCTTAATGGAATATTGTTTGTTTTTTTTTTTTGAGTAACATTTCTTAAAAGTAAGGTCTCAACCTTACTTTACACTCATTAGCACATATTAGAATTAGCTTCATCTAATTAATAAATAGTTTCAGTAAGTGAAATGTAAACAATTTGATTTGGGCTGATTATATTACTGCTGTTATATATAGTACATTGCAATTTCAAAATTTATTGAATGAGAGATCGCTGCCATAAAATAAAATGACTAACGATACGACTCGACCGTCTTAGAAATTTGCTTAAGTTTGTCATTTCAGCAAATTTACTTTAAACTGATGAAAAGATTAGTGCGAATTTTTATTTGCAAAAATATATTTCTAATAATTCAATACATTTTTCAATGCTGTCGAAAATAAAAAAAGTTCAAGTACATGGAGGATAAGCAAATATAATTGATTATTTTCATATCAGCATATTGTTGATAATGATTAACGAATGGTAGAATCGAAAATGATATCAATGCATTGATCTTCCTGACCAAATTTTGTAATTGGTATCAATAGATCATTTTCCATAATCTGTTTCCAGGATGAACGTTCATCGATGAGACCACTTGGGCAGTAATATACACGATTTGCGATATCCGAACTGAGTAACAAAATGATGAGATAGGATTATCAGAGAAGATAAAGAATTCAAATAAATTAAGACACGATTAGATTTTCATTTGGTGGATCTCGGGATTTAAATATTTAATTGAATATAACAGCAATTAGCGAAAGCTCTCAAGTTTGTAAAGCAGTAAAAAGATAATTCAATGAAGTATTTTGTAAAGGTGGGTAATAATGAAGGTAATACATTAAAAAGATTGAAATTCAATGGATAAATGATTATTGCTTTAGAAAGGATGAAGATTGCATAGCTTACTTGAAGTCAGAAAGGAAAAATAAGGATCTGAAAGTAGTTATTCATTACTTTTACTTATTCATGCGAGCAAGAAATAATAGTAAGGATTGGCATCATTTTGCATATTTATATTTGTCAAGGATGGATGTTAAGATAGGTTAATTAACCTGTTGAACCGTTCGTGTTCCTTTAGTGTATTTAAAGTTTGCAACATTGTGTAATCGCTGTATACTTCCATAATTTGCTGCTGACGACATACTTTGTCAGAATTTTGTAACGGTGTGAAAGTTGTCAAGCGAACGTTCACCAAATAAAGGCATGGCCTACTTTTTACTACCACTGGCACTATACCTTGATCACTCTCAAAAGAATTTCTTATCAAATGAGAAGATAAATGATCTTAAATTTAAATTGAAAAGATAATTATATAAATGCCCGACATAATCATTTAAAAATGAGAATGAGCTCAGGAAATATGCTCAAGCAGGACCTATGTTACCATTCATGGTACATTCATGATACGATCTCTTTTTTATTCATGTAATATAAACGAAATTTCCATTATTACTTTATTCGTTGAGATTGTCCTATGCAGAGGCATGGCGACAATGTCTTGAATTTTGCGACGACGTCGATGATCACTTCTACACAAAAATGCTAGATCCGTTTCATAACAGCACACATTTGGACAACCAAAACTACCAGCTGAATAAAAGTTTGGAATTGTTTCGTGATTACAAATGACATGCAAACAGCACGATTGTCGTAAATGCAACAAAAAAGTAAGCAAACCGGTTCTGACAGCTGGTGCTTTTTCGAAACAATCTCGACAAATGTAATGATCGCATAAGCCCATAATGCGCATTTCACTCACTGGCTGCAAAAAATATTCCGATACTGTCTAAAATTTTAAAAATTAATATCGCATCCTTTTGGATCAGTTCACTTACGTAGATTCCCTTTAACTGTATTTTATATTAGATACATTTTGTATTAGCTGTAAATTATCGCTCTGAATATGATTGGTATAAGTTAATAAATACTCCAACAAAAAATGTCTTTACAGTAGCTCTTTTATTGACGCTAAAGTTAACCTTAATTTTTCCGCATGGTCCATCACAATAGCACTCCTGAATTTGCAACCTAGAGGCATTACTTGGCTCAACGCGTATGCCTGCTGAGAATGTATCTTGCCTTGGAGACGCTGAAATATTTAATATCAATTGATTGTGAGAATTCTGATAGCTTAAGAAAATCGTGACAACTAAAGATTTATCACTAATCTGCAAGATAAATGCAATTGGTTTGCAATACCATATCACTTTAGCTGTATCTAAATTATTTAATAGCAAGAAAGCCGATATCAAAACCTGTAGGATTTAGAAATTATAAGATGGAAACCAAAGAAGTCAGTTGCTTAATAGCTAAAGACACCAGTCTAGAGAAAAAAACGTAACTTTTACTAAACATCCATTTTCCGGATACGTTAAAATCCGGCATCATTATACCTTTCCAATTTTACTATTCTGATCAAGAACAGAATGATAGGAAGAAATAAGATTAGATTAGATATTGGATTGAAAATAACAATCACTGATCTCATACCACTCATAAATGAAAATTGAGGAGATGCAGTTCTTAGCTCCATGTTACTCACAGAATTTGATTGCTCGGATTGTTGCAAATCATGCCATGTTACTGTATATGTATATAGTTGCCTTAAATTTAATCAGCAGTAAATTACTTACTTGTAAATTTCAAGAATCAATGATTCAAATTACTCGTTAATATTTTCTTTTTATTTACCTTCCATCAGGTTCTGTGGTGAGGCGTAAATTGTGACTATCAACACAACATGAATGACTTCTTATTACTGGTGGCAAAAATCGAGACATCACCTAATTTTCCAATTGCTAAAATTTTCGAAAATGTTTGAATCTTTTTACTATTTCCATGATTCATTGTAGATTGAGAAAGATTCATCAAAATATGTATTATAGGATACATAGGATACATGGTATACGCAGCATCCAAACTCAAAACACTCTTCCACAAAATTTCAAAAATTAAGTACAATTCGATTATTTCAAAGACAAGAAAGCTAAATAGTGATAATAGCATATCGAGAAGGTACCTCGAGTAGAAGGATCCAAATGACACCTAAACAATAAGCGGTAGTAACTCGATACGGAGAAAAGAATGATTAAAATGAATTTGATTCATGAAATAGTTTTTATAAACGAACAAAAATTTGCCTAATGGATTGAAATAATATTTTTGAATTCTGTACACTTTTTGATATGATTTTCAACTAATTGTAATTAGCGAAGTATAGTAATATTAGAGTTAGCATCCAATTGAAGTAATTTTGTAGAAAAATGACTCATTGATAACGATAGTACGATCATAGTCACTTCGAAATAGCATGTCGTAGAATTGAGTTTGTAGTGTTGCCAAAACTAATTATAAAATTTAAATCTTCCACATTCATAAATCTTCTTTTATTCATTCATGCCTATGGTTACGCACATACCACATGCTTGACGATAAAGTGATAAAACTTCAAAAGGAATTAATCGAATGCCATTTCGATCTCAATTCCTAACCGACCGTCTATCAATCATCCACGTGATAAGCACAATCAATCCTAGTAGTGCAAATAGATTTCAATCGACCGATTAAAGCATGGTTGAAAATTTATGTGTAGTAGTACCTTGATATAGAGTAACAGCAAGCTTATTAGTAGTTAGTGATGATTATAGTTAGCATTCTCACATTACTGTTCGATCTTCTTCTGCTAAAGCAAAAAAGTACTCGTAAATATTTATTAAGAAATATAAAATATGCAGCATTTACAAGTTGCAATTAACTATGATTTTTTAACAAATCTTCGCTTAGTTGGATTGGTTTTGTTTAGAGCGCGTCTTTTTTGGATTAAACTTATTTTAACGCTTCCCGTACCGTGGCGTAATTGACTGACAGCTGATGGAGCATCGTCACGAGCAATTGATGCGACACCTTCCAGAGTTGATGGCTCTTCTTCTAAACTTTGGCTTTTCGCAACACCTTCACGAGCTTCTTCCGAATTGTTGTCTTTATAACGCTTATCGATATTACTTTTACGCTTTCGACATTGCTCACCGCTATGTATCTATTTTAGAAAATTAGGAAGAAAAGTTTCTGCAAAAGCAAAACAGAGAAATTCTTTTTAGTCTTCAAAAAACTTCTTAAAATTCGATTTGAATACTTTATGTTTGAATGTAGGTAAGCGAGAAGTACTAGGCCAGTTCAGCAGAGCAGCTCATTATTATTAAAGCATTTTTACTTGATCAATTATTTTTGAATCTTTGAAGTCATCCGCCTGTGTTGATTGTGTTTCCTGCAACATACACGGCGGATTCAATCAACATTTCCCCATCACTTTTTAAGTCAATTTAAAAAAATTCGACGAATTTCGGATTTGTTGATTGAAAGTGAAAAAGAGATAAGATAAAAATTCCTACATGCTGTCCCATTTCAGGTATTATAGTTTTCTGGATTAAAATTTGATGATCATTCTTCCCATTCGAATGCAATTTTTCTTTTTTGTGTTTCTTCTCATTCTTCTTATCATTTGCTGCTTCACTTTTCGTTTTCATAAACACTTCAAAAAAGAATTTGAAAAAAGTAAATGAAAATTCAAATGGAAATCAATGAGTTAAAAGAGAATACGTCCAAATATTTCGCAACTCTTTAGCATTTATTGTCGTAGTGAATAATGAAATGATACTTAATTGACTGGTTAAAAAAGTGGATAACGGTAGTTTTTCAAGGGGAATTTTAAACGATATCTTTTTTTTTTAACTCTAACTCATTTGAACTCAGATTTTTTCTCTGATTTGAACAAATGAATCTAATTTATGTAGAAATCTGTAGAAATCAATAAGATATAGTTCAAAGGTTAAATTATTTTTTTCATGGGAGAGAAACCTTTTCTTTTATTGATTAAACTTTTGTCACTATTTTGCGTTCGTTCTACTAATTTAATTAAGTCTCGGTTCATATCTTCCTCAACTTTAACCTGATCTGCTGCTTCCTGCAATTTCAAGCTTCTTTAATTATTGATATCATGTCATATTTTAAAATTAACGACGAGTAATATATTGCGGCATAATATTAAAATAGGAAGTGGATTAGTGAATAAATAGGAAGGAAAGATAAGAAAAGATAATCTCGAAAGATAATCTCGTCGATTTAATACTAAACGATACCGGTTCAACTTGAATATCCGTGTCTTTGCCTGTATCCAAATAAATTGATTTCTGATGCATTTTCTGCAAATTCTACTTCAAAATCCCTGGACTAAAAAATCATTTCAAAATGAATTTTTTTTTTTAAAAATCAGTTTCTTTTGGAGTTTTTTTGAAAATTCTGAAAATTTTCGAAATTTGTTACTCTAAAGCATTATAATTAATTTGAATCACACCCACGTTTTATTGATACATGTACCTCTTACTTTGAATACACAACCAAATTGGACCAACAACACAAATGTACCGATCACTGAAAGAAAAGTTGAAACAACTCTGTTGAAAAATGAAACTTCATAGCTACCGCTCATGATAAATCATTAGATAAAAACTGGTTTAATCATAGATATGATTAACTAATATTATAAAGAAAAAGGACACAAATTTGAATCTCAGATTAAATTAAATATTCTTTTTCTGGGCTTAAAAGTTTATATACACCAAACTGTTGAAGACCTTTTAATAACGTTCCTTTAATTCTTTTCCTCAATCATTAGTACCTCAATTTCCAGATACTTCTTAATTCGTTTAATCAAAAATGCATTCTAGCAATCAGTAAATAAATAGTTCCGAACAACAGACAACTCTAAAATGATAATTTCATATTACTCGAAAATATGTCAAGATTATCCAACAGTTATAAACGAGTATATCGTCAAAGCTGGTACAAAATATATTTGCAATAACATTGTTACTACATTTAGTGACTTATCCACCACCCAAATCACGTTTTCCACAACCAAATGTCAAATTTGCAGTATAAATCCCTGAAGAGAAGGTAAAATTAAGCAAATGTATTATATTTTTTGAGGGAAACATACCCCTGCTAAGCCATATAGATTTTAAATCGTTTAAAACCCCCCACAATTCAATTCTAAATTGGAATCCTAACCACATAAAATTTGAAGTTTCGGTAATCTTTTTTGGTTTACATAGTAGTCAATGTTTCGTGTATTCAACTTCATCGTGATGCATTCTACAGCTGTAAAAATTAAAACACTTCATATCCACTCTCACACTTCGACCAATATTATTGGAGATCTAGACTAAATCCCAATGCCAAAAACCTTAAAATCATATCCCACTTACTGTTTCAATTACCATCACAAAAATAAGTAAGTAATCTTCAACAGATCAGTAGTCTGATGGCTGTTGATTTGTTGAAGATTTTAATCCCAGAACAAACCTAACTTCAAGACACCTAAATACCTCAAATTTCGAAGAATATAGCAATTGCATGGAACATGCAAAGAACTAGCGGAGTGATAAAAACTACATTATCAAAAAAGTGAAGCTCGAATCGAAACCAATGTTAGGCTTGCAGGAAATATTACCGTCTTCATTCTGCTATCACTTTAACTAATTTATTTCAATGGTATTACTTCCTCATGAAAACCCTGCAAAACCTAAGAATTAATTAATCTACTGTAACAGCAAGAATTCAGAAATCTAGCTGAAAAGCAAAAAGTTAATTGCATCCTTCCAAATTAATGGTTGTTGAAATGAATCCTGAATTTGTCCTTTGTCCAATGCGGACCAAGAAATTAGGACTGCAAGGTTTTAGGAACAAATCACGGTGTGCTATTTTTTCAAATCTAACAATAGTGAATACAGGAAGCAAAACTATGAAAAAGTTAAATTGAAGTACTGTTTACAAGGAATAAAGCATTTATAAATATATTTGAGCAGAATTATTGACCTTTACACCAAAAGACTACATATGGCAAAATAAGACACAAGGATATGTGGACAAACGAAATACGTATGATTGCAGAAATATGTGTTTTAATAATCAAAAATTTTTTGCACATATGAAATTCATCAATCTAAACCAAGATTAAAAAACCTTTCTAGAGAATTTAATTGTTTCATTATGTTGGAATAACTATGAGCGCACGTAGAACTCAGAAATTATTCTCTCAGTGCTACTTTGAAAATCCCCTAATACCGCAATAAGCAAATAGAAGATCTCAATGTCTGGAAATATAAAACAAGTCCTCCTAGTTTGGAACTTTATCTGGAGTTTTCTTCGGGATCAGTATCAGTAGAATACAAAACTTGCAACTGCACAATTCGAAAACAGTCAAAACTATAAAATGTTTTTGCAGTTTGGCACAAAATTAAATCACTGATTCAAAATATAGGTACTCGATAAGTGAACAAGAAAAGAGAGCCTAGTACTGAAATTCAAAACTAATTACTGCACAATAATTTCTGCAAATAATAAAAATTGCTTCGAAAATCTATAAGTCACATCCGTTATCTTGTTTGCAATTAATGGAAGCTCTGCGTATCACAATTGAGCATGTTTTTAAATACTCGTATAAACAGTTAAGCTATACTGGACGTCTTTAAAACTCAACACTCGGCTTATATATAAATACAAAAAGCTGAGATATGAATCAAAGGAAACTTTTAAGAGTTCCGAAAAGTCAAGTATTACTATAAAAAAATTGCAAAAGCTAACATATAAGCACAGGCATTCACAAATCTTGGTGCTAAGCTGACAATTTTTTGGAAACCAGAGTTTGTTTGATTGACTTTTCCGCTCTTAAAAACAATTAATTAAATGAAAACCGGTTTGAAATTGTGATAAGAAGCTCCTTTCAACCCGATCAGCGTTGATGGTTCCATTACTTTTTGTTGGCAAGTCCTAAAACACGCGCACTATAAAAATTAGCTGCATTTAAAACAAAATTAAAACAATGAAAAATTCTATATACTAAAACGATTCAGGATGAAATTTCCGAAACTACACTCACGTCTTTAATAGATAACGAGATCAAAGAAGATAAAAAGAGGAGAAGGAATGATTATCAAAGCTTTCCTGCTCGAGTTTAGCACTTGACAGACTAAAAATAAGAAATGATTTCTTCCTCCGGACACTGGTTTTAATGAAAAAAAGAATATTACTGAAAGCAATGAAAAATTAAATACCTTTCTCTGACTACTTTCAACTGCTTCTGTATGGCATCACGCATTTCTAAAATTGCCACTGTCTTCTTCAGTATCGATTTCTCAGCCTATGCAAAAAACTAAAGTAGATGAAGCAACTGGAGTTGCGAACAGCTGTCACAAAATTTAAAAGCCTTATTGAAAGCTGGCATGCTAATCCAGATACTGATATTTGTAAACCTTGACACTGACATCTCTCAACATCAAAACAAAAGCTTTGCAATCCAGAAATAAATTTGTGGCAAAAAAGGAAATAGATTACTTGACTATCAGAAGCAATTAATACTCCTCCGTTAATGTCCTGAACTTCCTTGAGCTGTAGTTGAAGACTTTTATATTCTTCGTTCATTTCAAACTCAGATACTCGAAGTTTCAGCTCTTCTTCACGCTGTTTCAATTGTACCATTTCCTGTACATACAACAACCACTGCTCCAGTATCCACAAATTTTCTGCATCTATATAGACGAGAAATAATTTAACTTCAAATTATATATAGTACATCATAATTAGATTAACGTACTATAATGTTTTCATTCTTCTCGAGATTTCGATTCAACTTATACAATGCTTATACACAGGAAATATGGATTTTCTTTGAAGAACAGTATAAGAAAATACCATCACATAGCCGTCTTTCTAAATCCCCAGCCACTGCTTCCACTTCCAGTTTTCGAACATCAATTTCCTGCAACTCACGTTGCAAATCCTGTGCTGCATTAATGCGCTCTTGTTCTTTTTGTCTCAAGATTCTTTCAGCTAGTTTCTGCAAATTCAAGCAAACTAATGAGAAAATTGACAAAATCATTTGGATAATCAGGGCAAAAAGATAACGAATCCTTTCTTTGTAAATTATCACTAAATCACATCTAAAATAAGATCATATATCAATCACTTCACTTAACCTATCTGATGCTCAGGTCTTACAGAAAGTTTTGATCAATATTACAATTTGAAATATAATTTCAGAAAGTTACCTGGACACGGCGGATATCTTTTCTTGTAAACAACGTAGGTGACAATTTGTTTTCTGAAATGTAGCATTTTTATAACTTAAAAAATGAAAAACAAGGAAAACAGTGACATTTTTGAACTTTAATGGATAATCGTGATATGAAGCACTAATTGACATAACGACATAGAAATATGAACATCAAAAAAGAGTGTATGTTAATTATTGACTACTATTTCAAGAACATCCGTACATAGAATTTTGAAGCAAGGTAACAATTCTTTTCATTATGTAACACAAGAAAGAAATATGAGTTATAAATATTCCTTCAACAAGTACATGAAATCGAATGTTAGTATTATAAAAATTCTAAAAATAAGTTGGAAACGTGTACCAGGTGAATAAGTGTTAATATTGTCAACAGCAGAATGGGAAGAGGAAGCCGTACTTTGATAAAAATTTGAATGTTTCTTCGCCGATGAAGTACTGAGTGCTTGAGAGGCTGGAGTGCTTGCACACCGAGGGAGCATCTTTTCTCCTACAATCATAAAATGAGAAACTTTCGCTTAAATTCAAACGCAAAAAGGAGTAAGTTCAAGTTTTCATTCAAAATAAATCAAATACTACACAGTAACCCAAAGTGAGAAAACGAACAGTTCAAAAAGTGAGATTGTTTTCACAATTTCAAACAGTACAATGCTCTGCTCTTCATAACTCAAACCAGAACTACCTTTCTGCATTCGCAGTGTTCGGAAGCTTGGAAATTTACGTAACAAGCCACCATTTTCTTGCTTTTTGACATTTGTGCCACATAAATTGGAATCCTGCAATTTTTTTTCAGCAATTTTACTAAGAATTTCCTTAGCCTAAATTTTATAAGATCCATAACTGACTGTTTTAGAAGAACGTACCAAGCACAAGAATTTAAACTAACATTTCTGAAGCATGACTTATGAAATGTAGTACTCATTTCACTGGTAGCAGATTCTGTTCAGAATTTAGTACAGCTGACTATTACTTACCTCATCATACGAATTCGCAGAAAAATTGATTGCTCGATCTGTCTTGTTAGTAGTTTGCACAGCCTTGAGTCTCTCAGCACTAAACAATTGGGCTAGCAGACCAAGATCTGGAAATGTACTTACATTCAATAAGTTCATTTTTCTTTTGTCACAAGTACTTTCTTCATTCCCATCTATAATCCACAGTACCTTTAACATGCAGTTGATTGTGAAAGCTAATACTGTTGTACTACGATTACAATTGGTTTGCAATAAAACGGGTAAATAGTAGCGGAAAAAAATTTACTTGACTGCGTAGTTGATTGTGAATGAACTACAGCTATTTTCTGAGAACAAACATCATTCGTTGGAGATGAAGAATGAGCAAAATTAGATCCATCCATTGAAGGCATTGTATAAATCTTCTGAAATTAAATGTAGAACGTCTCAATTCTGCGTGTAAAATTTAATCCAGCAAACAAAATGTAAACTACATCCGCCACAGTAAGTCACCTCATTTGTTTTCAATACTTTTTTAGCCACAACTGCATAAAAATCAAGCAGGAGAACTCTTTTTTTCCTCCAAGTGAACAAGTTGGGTTTTATACTGATGACACAAAAAAAGATGTTCCCAGCATTACAAACTGATTTTACCCAATGCGAATCAGTACTTCAATATTATTTTGACTAAGATCCAGAGAAAGATGGCGAGGGAAACGTGATACAACTATCGAGGACTGCTTGGGTATCGAATGACGTTTACTGGTTCTGCATAATTCTGAAACATGCATCAAAGAAATGTAGTAATATTAATTCCAAACGCTATATGTCGATAATGTAGGAAGAATACTTTACCATTGAATTTCATTATTTAGTTGCCCAAAAATATTGCAAAACAGCGCAAAACTAAGAATAACTAAATAGAAGGCTAGTGCGTACCAATAAATGCGTTACCTGATTCATCAGTTTTTAACATAATCTTTGTGTCACTTTGTTCTTTAATTTCCATGAATGGAGCCAATACTTCCTAAAAATATTCCCAGTTTCCTGTAAATCTATTAATTTGAGACAGTTTCCATTTTCGCTAATTTCTATCCATATTTTCCTATTAAATAAATTCACACAGATGAACAAATCTGAGATCAAAATTTAAATTACCAAATGAAGGAAAAAGATATATCTCGCAAATTATTGAGTAAAAAATCTATTCTTCTTTTCAAAAATATAATAAAGTATTATTTCTCTGAGCACATAGTGATAATCCTTTTTAGAAAAATGTTCAATTCACCGCTGTCACTAATTTCGGTGACTCAACAGTCGTGACATCTGTCACTTCGCTTCTGCTTTTGGTAACAGTTGCATCAAAATTTTCATTAGACTTCTTGCATTTTTCTTCCAATAACGGAACATTTGGATGTTCTTCCAAGAATTTTTGTTGCCGACGTTCTTTAAGTGTTTTCAAAAGTTCCAATGCCTAAAAGCAGAATAACGGAAACTTAATTAGCTTTGAAAGCAGATAAGCATAGTAAATTAGTGATGTTTGCAACAGCATTACACATCAATCAGAGAAACGAATCATTCATCTAAATAAGATTTAATACATTTTGAAAGTTGGCGCTTTACAGAAGCATATGATGTACCGGTTTTCCAAAAATCAATTCATTCTTTTCTTTACAATATAATATTATCTGTGATTGTCCTAAAAAAATTTCTGGAAGAACTTTTGAAATCACAAGCGTCAAATGCGAGACGCAACTATAAAAAGATACCCGTGCTTCAGTTAATGATCTATCTATACTTCTGTCGAAATTTTCCAGTATGGCTGATTCCAAATCGATCAGTTCATCTTCCATGAAGTTACTATCATTATCATCAATGTCATCATCCTCATGATCTTTACAAGGAGATAAATATTCATCCTCATCCTCTAAAAATTAAATGAATACAATTGCGAATGGAATGTGACCAAATGAAATGTACAACGTTAAAGTTAGACCGAGAATGAGGCAGTATGAACTGTCCCCCTGCTGCTTTATTTGTATAATTAATCCTACGCTAAAGAATACTAGAGTTTAATATCCAAACTTCAGTTAGCGAGTAAGCAAAACACAAGTCAAAAACTTACCTAATAATTCCTCGCTACTGGAATTGTCGTCACCATTTGAACAAGTTCCATTGCTGCTGGTTAAAGCTGCTTTTTCTTTTGTAATTTTCTAAATCAAAATCAAAATTTAAGCAGCCTAATTAAGCTTATAGTATGATAATATCTGCGAAGTTTTGAAAATGTACCTTAGATAGTTAAGAATTTATTAATATAAAATTATTTTTCTCACCGTTATGAGAAAAATAATTTTATATTAATATAATATTCATAACTCAATTTTCAAAAATTTAAGACTAACTAAATACAGGTTTTTTATTTGCTTAATAAATTCAAATATTTAATCTACAAATTAATAAGCCAACCTTTTGACTGTATATTTCAAATTCGGTGCGCTCTCGTGTCATATGACCCTGTGGTGATGACAGAGATGCACTAATTGCTTCTTTTTGGGCTCGCATTTTGTCCATTGTCTTGCCCAGGAGCATGGACGGTGAATTTCGTCCAGTTCGCTGCACAGTAGATGCTACCGTAGATTCCTGGAATTTGAACTATAAAATAAAAACGTAATGCCAATTTTCTGCTCAGCATTTTATTGCCCAACAGAAGTGACCTACATGTTTAAAGATAATTCACGATTGATTAAAATCCAGTTTTTACCCATTTCAACTAATGCAATTATCTTACTGGTTTTACATTTTTATATGTTAAGCACATGTATAATTTTCACATACTAACATTTATACGTGACGTGTTATATCCATTGATAGTATTCAACATATCATTCAGTGTTGATGAAGATGGCCCTGCAAATACTACAATTGAAAAATTTTTTTGTGAGAAAATGATGACATATGCTTTCTTTGGAAATGAGCGTTATAGTGCTCAGTATTGGAAAATAAATTGAAAAATAACTGAGTCTCAAGAGAAAATTTTACCTACAGTATCACTTCCTTTGCAACCATTTTTCTCTATCCGTGCAATCTTTTCTAGAACTGGTATGTTTATATGCTGCATACAAAAAAATCTGGAAATGCATCTTCGAGCGAAATCAAAAAAAAGCAACAATTTTAAAGCAACTATTTCCAAATTCTGGCAATAAGTATGATTTTCTCTCTTTCATGCTAAAGCAATTCATAACTTCATATATAAAAATATAATTTAGAACTTCGTGAAAAAGTTATTGCACAAAATTCACAAAATTCCACAATCTAAATATCAAACCAGAGAACAAGTAAAACTATTGAATGTAATATAAAAAATAGGTCTGAGATGAACCTAGGATTCAAATTCCGGAGATTTCGATCTTGGGCGCAATTGCCGAGGCGTAACGGCTGCTCACAAAAGGCACAACGAAAGCACTTTTTGTGGATGTACATTCCCTCCACCTGCATTCGCTCAGCTAAGTAAACAACTTTTAAACATAGCTGACAGATTATTTGTCGACGAGCATTAACACTATCGCATGATAACTGCATAATAGCAACCGAACAAGGCCTCGAAAAATTACTTGGAGATAACGACTTATTCTGAAATGTCAAAAAAATGTTCAACAGATGTTCAACACATTAAATACTAAGCGAATTTGAAGGACGCTTCCCATAAGTAACTGATGTTAAAAATTGCTTGAATTTTCGATTTTAAACGAAATAAATGATCAGCGGTTCATTTTCATTGCCCCAATCTCATCTTAACATAAACTGGCTTGTGAAAAACATTCAAAGACAATTTCAATTATTTTGCAAAATTTGCAATGCATATCGACGTTGAAGTAAGATTTTACCCGAAAAAGAACATTTTGATTTTCTGGATGCGAGGCTGATGAATTAATTCTGTTTTCTTGTGAAATCGTCTTTTTTGGAGGCAGAGGTGGTGGAGGTTTATTAATACTTACTGGTTTACTTCCATTATTTGCTGCCTGCAATTTTTACTTCATTATAAAGAAATATAGAAATCTATCATCGAAATTATTTAAATCTGCCCGATTTCGGATTCTTTAAATAGCAACTTTTCAAACTGAAGATGATATAAGTTTTAAGAAATACCGCAACATTTTTATTTTTTGTTCTGGAGACAATATCAATTCCAACCAGATTTTGGTTCTTCAACAACGCTTCCGCTTTTGATAACCTTTCATCAATTTCCTAGAAAATAATTCGAATTTAGTTAAATTATATTTAATCTAAGCATAAAGAAATAAGAGTTGACTTTCAGTCAAAACGCAGAAAAATATGAGAAAAAGATGCATAAAATATGATACAACCTTATATTTTTCATCATCATGTTTGAAGCCTTCACTGACAGTTCGCCGGGCCGCTGCCGCATTCGTGCAGATGATCTATAATACATAATACTAATATGCCTTTCTATCACTAACAAAACTAAGTCAATGCCAAGTTTTGAACAAAAAAACTAATCTCACTACATGATTGCTAAGTAACGAAAATGAATGAAATTTTGAGTAATTCAGATGTGCATGCTGCAAGTGGAAGTGCAGGAGAATGAAACAATCTAATTTTTGATAAACAAAGAAATATATGCATATCTTATCGTAGAATCCAAAATTAGATTTAAAAAAAAGCGTGACAACTTTATTGAAAATTTCACTCTTAACAAAACTTCGTAAATGTGATAACATCTTAAAATAAACTGCTTACTTTCTCTTCCTTGGAAGTCAGAACCCGATATTGTTCCTTATTGAAAAGCAAGCCCATAGCAGTTTGCTTTAGTTTTAATTTCATTTCATCAATGTCGCGTTTATCCATTTTCCTCGTCAAAACATTTGCCAGTCGCTGTTTATTCCGATATATTTCTTCTGTCTTCTCCCTCTCCAGTCTACCACTTACAATTTTCTCGACCTGTAATTGAAATTAGTAGTTTAGTTAGCAAGTACTTCTTCAAAAGAAAACTGAATCAGTTGTGAAAACCTGCAACCAAAAAATTACGCTAAATACATTACCCAAACTAAATATTTTATTATTACAAAATCCTATATCTACTTGCTACTTACGACAACTAAAGAAATAAATAAAATTTCTCACGGCATATAGTCGCTCAGGATTTAGTTTCTCAACGACTGGTCGCCTGGTCCTGTGTTTTACAGGTTGAGATCCGGTTGATCGTGTGAAAACATTTCGGTCTAAGCGTTTACAGGAATAGCTGCATTTCTCATCATCACTTAGGTCTGTTATTGCATCTCGGATCTGACATAATGCTATGAAATCAAATTACCAATTTTTGAAAACTCTAAAACAGGAAAAAACAATATCGCGCAAATACTCAATATGTATGATTTTTACAAATAGCATTGTTTACGTAAACATGAAGATTTTTAAATAATAACGGCAGTGACAGATTCAAATTTCAACCGGAAGTAAACAACAAGAGAAAATTAAACCTCTTCTACATCAATATCCTGCCTGTCCTCCATAAAACCTTTCATCATTCGTTTAACATTTGCATTCAATATAGTAGTTGATGAAAAAGCATTTAAAAGATCGGATGCTTTCCGACGGATTGGTTCGGTTTTCTTCGTACGAGAAGTATCTACCTGCATAAATACTTCTTATAATTCTTAAATTTGATGGCTTACATTATTTTTTAGCAAGAAATATAAATATTAGAAAATACGGTTACCTGTCGTGTCTTCCGCTTGTGAGATATTGTACTAGTTCTAATAGCATTCATTAGAGATTCCCGCATTCTCTGCGAATCATTTTTTAGTGCTTCAACAATACTGCCTATATAGACAACTCGTGCATCTACGCTTATATCAGACCATTCTGCATGATTTTTACAAGGTGGTTCAATGCCATACTCCTTTTTAACTGCAGCAAATACGTTCTAAAAAGAAAATTTGCACAAAACAGAGTTAGATGAACAGTGTATTTTTAGTATGTACAAATTTTTGATTTGGAAGTTGAACTCATTAATAGTAAAATCTAAATTATTTTTATGAAGATCGTAAACTTTTCAAACAATTTACCTCAAGCATCGAATTAGGATCATCAATAGCGCAAAGAGATAAATAATCCACCAAATCTGGACGAAATTTTCCTAATAAAGCAGCTAAAGCGCGTCCATCGTTCCAACTAAATTTTTAAAAATTTATATTTCACTTTCCTCTATTTCTTAGTTTATCGTTTAAGAAAAGAAAAAAACATGTAAACCAAAATTCAAGTAAGTTACCACTCCAGGAAGTTGAAAATGTGCAAATGATATGCAGCAAGCGACTGGTGACAGAACTTCCATAACTTATATCTGCAAATTCGTGAATTTGACTTTTAAATGAATTTTAATAATTCCGATTTGCCAAAAACCTCATAGTTACAATACAAATGTTAACCTAATGTATCTGAATCCAAATAAAAATGATAATAAAATACCTTTTAATATATGCTTCACTGACACAATCAGATGCTTTAGCAGCTCGTAGTGATAAAGCCTGATTTGTTTCCACATTTCGTGGATTATCCGTATCAATAAGATGACTTATTTCATGAGGCTGCACTGCCATTTCCAGACTAATGTAACGTGTTCGTGGATCAATCGTATACTGTAAAAAATAGATTTGTATATTCTTTCTTTTTTTGCAATAAAAACTAAGCTTCCAATGCTAGCTTTTCAATGCAACCGAAACGATCTGTAAAAAGCAAAGCATAAAAGCATGTCCTGAGCAATACAAGAAGCAAAATTCCTGCAAATTTTTACATAAACTATTAATAGCAATTCAATTTCTAGTTGTTATACGTGATTTTTCTACACATGGTATGCATCATGATCAACTAAAGCTAAAAGAAAAACTTCACGTAATAAAACTAATAAAATTTTTTAAATATACTTTATGAGTCTGTTTATGCAGATTATCCGGTTTCGCTTGTGCCAGTAATCGATAAACACTTTCACGTTCAGCGAGAAGTACCATCAGACCTTGCACATTCAACCCATAACCTCTCAACATCCAGATCGCATCAAAAACGCCCAAAAACCCTCGCGCACATCCCGAGCCTGTAGGCCAAAAAGGCTGCAATTGAAGATTTCTTAAAATCACATACCGATATAAGAAAAGAAAATATATAAATAAATTGCAATCTTTCAGTCACAAATTTATAATTCTCATACTGAACAGTGAAAACAGTTTGTAACAATGTTCAACAGCAACAGTAAAGCTATTTTCATCTTGCATCCTAGAAGCAGCTTATTGAAACTTCCTAATCTTCTTTAAAGATTATGAGATCTCATTTCATTTACCCAGCAATATCAAATTTCTCTGTTAATATACCTTAACGACCACTAACTGCTCCAAGCCAAAAATAATTTATCTCTTTGTATGGATTTGTTCAAAAATATATCAGAGGTAGTCATATTAACTGCAGAGACAATATATTGTGTAAAAAGACAGTTTTGACGATCTGACATCATAAATTTATTGCTCCAATCGTACTCAAAAAAACAAATCAATCATCTATAGGCCATATCAGTTCTTTTGCACATGTTGAAAACACCCACCTCATGCAAACTATCCCCAACAATCGACATTAGTAATCGGCGATCATACCGTTCAACAAGCCGTACCGAACACTGTGCCGAAAACAATGATGTAAAATCAAACATTGCAACATCTTCATTATCGTTGTGATTTCGTGCATATTTCAAATTAGGAAGGTTACCGCCTGTAGCAAAATCGGCTGCTTCTGCCGCATAATCACATAACTTTTCCTAAAAACTCATTTGCACAAATCATTTCTAAGCATGAGGAGCAAACAGAAAAAAATATATAATACCTGGTTTATATTATTAGGCGATAAAAGAAGCGACACATCCTCATTGTCCTATAACAGAAATAATACTATTACAAATGAATACTGAACTGAAAAACTCGAAAAATAAACCTTTAACCCAATAACTTCGGTTAAAGTAGCAACAAACCTCAATAATGACGCCTTTTTCCAACAAGCTTTGTTTTTTAGCACACATTACAAAATAATGCGTTTCATCTTTATAGTAAACAATATTCTCCAAATCGACACCTGTCGCTTCTTTCATATCTTTGAAAAATTGCTGATTGAAAATGTAAGCAACACCACTGAAGAAGCCAAAAAAAATTAAAATGAAAATTAAAGAAGTTATATAGAACAATTCATTTCAATGATATCACTAATGGTGAGATGTGATTTCAATAGTTCAACTGATAAAAGATTGAAAAGAAACGTTAGCACAAGGATTAGAATTTTCAAATCATAAAGCACTCTTTTAGCTTTAATACTTGTGGCATTTGGATCCTTTCTAAAAAAAGCAAAAAAATTGCCAAGGATTTTAAATAGAACCTTATTTCCTGTACTTTTTCTTCAGCAAGCGTTCGTTGATTCACAAAATTTGCAGTTATTCCAATTGCCAATTTGCCACGCATTTCCCGTTTCGGAAAGCCTAAAAACATGATTTTATTTTGATAGATTATGCTGGTAAATTATAGTTGTTACACTAAATTCAAATAATATATCGAGTTTTTCAGGCCTTCCTACAACGGCAGTGAGCGAATAAAAAATTAATAAAGCTGCAAACCTGGCACAGTATTACGTTTTCCATCGGCACCAATTAAAGCATCAAAGACGAAATCCGACAGAATATGCTTTGGAGGACTAAATTCTGCTCGCCATCCTTCAACTATAACAATGATTTCAATCAGAAATGACTCAGGTCAACAATGTAAAACAAAACCATCGAAATATTTGAGATGGATAAAAAGCAAAACTTTCTTCGACTATCACCCACTTAATTTTAAACAACGCTGAATTACCTATCCCATTCTCGTTAGGTTTGGGAAAAATAAGATGTTGAAAAGTGATAGAATCATGTATTTGAACACCCAGAACCAATGCAATTTTCACCAAAAATATTTGCAATTGGCGTATACCTGTAAAAAAAAAATCAAATTAGTCCAACTAAGACTAAATAAATGCTAAAATTTAATTATAAATCAAAAAATAAAAAAATATTTTAAAAAGAGAAAACAACAAAGAAACATACAACCAGAATTCATTCAATATTCATAATTGGAAGCATTCAATATTCATAACAAATCAGAGTTAGTAAAATCCTGAACAATAAGTAATGCAAAGAGACACGGCTATGAACTAACTTCAGTAAATTACCAATAACAATAAACCAACTTATATGATCGATGCTACCGCGACAAAATTTTGGATAAAATATTTTGATTCCTAAATTTTTGAGATCCTGTATAACAAATGGCCAGATATGCAAAACATTGTTTCTTGAAAAACAATCTCGTTGTTCCACCAACACAACGTAAGCTCCCAGTAATGCACACTCAATTGCCGATCGCAAGCCGCATGGTCCTTAAATTGATTTTTTAATCCAACATTATGATTATAAAGTTAGTACTTAAGGCATAAAATTTCGACAGTGCATATGCTAATCCCTACTGGTATTTGCAAGGAAAACAAGCTTCCGAACGATACAGTCGTTCAAAAATAAACGAATATTTGGTAGAATTTTTTAATATGTTGCTGCTGGCTGAGATTTGAAATTCACAAAAAGATCGAAAATCCAACCAGCTCCAATGACAAGCACACTTAAACGTTCGCACGCCTTTTGGTGACAATATTCCTTTTGTTCGGCCCGTTTTTCTAACAGTGACCATAGCTTCTGCGCGCGCCAATCATTCAGTACTGTTTTCAATCTGTAGATATGAATATCTAATTCAAAATGTCAAGACTAAAAACGTCAAAACTAAAAACTTTAGCTCTTTTATCAGAATTCATGTAAAGTTCTTCTTGTCCATTTCAATGCATCGTTTCAGTTTGTAAGTTTAACTTGATTTGATGATAATCAAATATTACTTAAGACAAAACATCTTATACTTCACAGAAGCAATCTATTTGAAACTGTCCTTTTCGTAGTTAGACTTTAACACATAGATTTTCATGCCTTAATCTTCACTTATTTCCTGTTCCTTAATCATTAATGTTCACTCAAACCATGTGTGAATACCTTATAAACAAATCATTACTGAAGCCAAAGTTCTGCCACCTTCATTTTCTTATGCCTTTTTGGTAGATCCATTTTTTATCTCCCTTTTCTTCTCCGTTAAAAGACTAAAACTAATGCTGAAATGATTTTCTCTTGCAGTTCGTTTTTATTATTAATAACTAGAAAGTGCCTTTACAGCTAATGTCAGCCTTGAAGAATAGATGATTGTCGAGTAGAAGTAAATAATTTCCAGTTTTTGACTGTATCAGAGTAAAAATAAAAACTCATACAGTGTTACATTTTTTCACTCGAGAAACTACCGTTCATAAAATGATAAATGAGTCAACTTTAACCACAAGGAGCTGTCTCAACTACATTTTCCGTATATTTCTTTTGCTTACAAAACTAACACTTTTTCTGAATTTTTGCAGAATCATAAAATCAAAATAAACTATTCAAATATCAACTACAGCTACATTGATAATGACAGTCTAAGTTTAAATGATAACTTCAATATAAAAATAAAACGAATTAAAGTAAATAAAATAAACATCATTCTTATTAAAATCAAGTAAATTCTTTTCTAATTATGCCATCATCAAATACTACAAAGTTATGTCATAATTAACTATTGATAATTATTATACCTTTTAAAAACATTGAAATTATCATATGGATCGATATCTAGCAATGCACAGAGCTGAGAGAATAATTGCTGAATTTTAGTAAAGCTTGTAGCTGCAACGAAAGCGTCAAATAATTTGTTGGCATCCATACATGCTATAAATAAATTAATGAAATTCACGGAATACTATTTATGATTATATGATCTGACGTTAGTCGTTGCTCCGTTTACGTTATCGGGAATAACAGCGTTTAACTTTTACGCTAGGTTGCAGTTAAAACGTATTCAATTCACACACGTATTCATCTAGTTTGTTTCTCGGTGGTAATCCGCTTTGAAAAGTATTTCATTAAATGATTCTGAATTTAACAAATATCATTGCTCTAAAATTGAAAGAGATTGTTGCTCTTTTTTTTTTGCAACAAACTCCTAAAAATTAAAGATCACACCTTAACGAGTCATCCGTTAATTGAATTTTTGTAATATGAAAGTGTGCTGATGAATGTCGTTAATAGTAGCAAATTGTTCTGTGAACTTAATTGAATCTCTCTGTCTCTCTTAAATACTGTATAGTAAGGCATATATTATCTCGATATATTTCAAGCAAATTATTGTATCCGGTGAATCCCTTTCTCTCTCTCTCTCTCTCTCTCTTTCTGCAAATCTGCAATACAAATCATTGATATATTTTTAAGTTCTATCATTAGAGAAATTTAGACAATGCTAATAATATTCAGCTTTATTTCTATTTTTAGCCATGTATTACAGATACTGACTTTACAGAGGAATCATAATGGTTAATGGAATATTTAATTAGTGGAAAAATTAAAAATTCTCATATTACATAAAATTTAAAAAAAGGAAAAGTTTTATATAAAGTTTAAGAAAAAAAGCTTGAAATGATAGAGAGAGGAGGTTATATTAATGAAATTTCATATATCATTTCTAATCTTATCAGTAATTTCGTATTCTCAATTCTCATTGATAATGATAATAACTAAACTAGCGGCAAAACTGATAAAAATAAAAATTAAAACGAATAAAATAATGATGATACGAATGTTGAATGTTCCCCCACCCCCCCTCAATACAATCTTATCATCCATTCTGATAATCTGTTACATATAACACAGCACATTTGATGATTTTAAATCAACTCCCATTTGTCGATTCGAAATGTGTATCAAAAAAAGAAAGGGAGAAAATTGTGAAAAGAGATTAAAAGAAGAGAGAAAGAGAAATGATAGAAGGGATAAGGTGTAAAAGAAGAATTAGAAATGAAGAACCGTTATTAGTGTTCAAAAATGTTCAATATATATGAACTAAGAAGGTTACAGATTTCTCTATATTGATGTAGATGTGTATCTATCGGTCATCTCTATGTTCATAATTAGAACCACAAATTAGGCCAAACAATCTATCATGAAAACTTTCACTTAAGAACAGCGGCGCAAAAGTTTGTTCCAAGCAATCTCTTCTGTTTCACAATAATATGAATGAAAGTGCTGATAAATGATATTTATTATCTTTAAATTATGAAATAAATTAATTATTTAAATGATTAATTGATAATTATGAGAGTTGAAAATTTGCAAAATTTCCAAGATATTTTTTTAAAAATTTTAATCAAATTCTTTTTAGCAAAATTTCATAGATTAAATTCGTTTTAAATCAATGAAGTAAATGGTGTAATTCAAAAAAATATTACGCTTCTTTGTTCATCTTTTCTATTATCTCTCATATCTACAGATTACAACAAAAAATTCCATCAATTGTTTTTTAGCTATTGAAATTTCGAATGAATAATTAACATTCAGTTAATTCAATTAATTAATATCAGAAATTGACCGAATTAACTGACAAATATCGGTGATGATCGCGATTAACTCATAAATACTGATGATTAACTCAAAATTATAAAACTAGAAATAGAAATAGGAAGATAAAATTTATACCAAAATTAATAAATTAACAAAAATCAATAAATTTTAAATTTAAAATTGCTGGGAAAAAATGTGAATTTCATTAAAATAAAACAAATATTCATCGGTTGTGAAATGAATCATATAATTCCAAAATAAATTCAAATTTTATCTTGCATTAATCATCCCATTTTATGATGGGATTTTCGCAATGAACAGAATAAAGACAATGAAGAAATTGATGAACCAGCTAACAATATAGAAATTATTCGTATAAAAGAAGTATGGGCCTTATGTCATCCATACCTTACGGCATTTTCGATCATTTAAATGAAACTTCCTTAGCTTACAAAAATTGTATTCTTTATTTTTGACAATTAAAATTACGGAGGTTACTGTAAAGTTACGATTATGAAGATTATTGTTAAGTTATGATTTTTTAAGATTTCAATTTATATCACGGAAACAGTTCAATGGATTTTCATTCGAAATTTGGAAAGATAACTGCAAATACTTGAAAATTCTGAAAAATAACAACTATCAATGAAATTTGTATTTATAAGATTTGCAGAATTTTCGGAACATTTCCTAAACAGAAGTGTAAAACAGCTGCTGCCGCGAAGCAATTGTTGCTGTAGAAATGCAGTAGCATCAAATATCAAATATTTTAAGTTCAAAAATTAGTTTAATGTACAAATTCTCCGTCTCTTTTGTAAACTGTTTTGTTTCAGTAAATAAGCTGCATCATTATAAAGAAAGAAAAATTAACTCAGATTAGGAAGAAGTAAAATCAACATCGAATTTCTGTTGTAATATAAATACATCGATATTCGTGCTTGATTTGAATGTTAATTTAATAATAGAAGACTATAATGAGGTAAGTGATTTAATTCCTTAAATTTAAACCGTAGATTTAGACTTAAGGCAACCTGGCACAATGCGAAGCAAGACATAATCATAATCAACAACACATAACATAATCATCCATTTCAATTATCGGTACGTTTCATGTACGATTAAAAAATCTACAAGAAATCAGAGGAATAATTATGACTTCTCCGAGATATAAATAGATTAATAAATAAGATGAAGTATTTCATTCCTCTGGTAATCAGTTCAAAAGATGAATTAGATTGTGCAATGCTGGATTAAAACACAATCTGCGCTTAAGAGCTTTAAACAAGCCTATCTCCTGCTTTAACAGCTTAACAACAAAAAAAATCACACTAAGATTGCTAACTCTCCAGGAACAAATATTTCTATTGGCTATTTTAGCTGCAGAACTTAAATGCAGCACGATTATGCAGCCGCATAAAATTAAGAGTAAAAAGCAGATCCACAGATGACAAACTGTCCTCAAAGTCGTACCATAAATAATAGATATTATAGAACAGTGATTGCTGGTGGCAGCCATCGCATGATGACGAGAAGTACAGGCTATTTGTCGTAGTTGCAAAATGTACGAAAGCATTGCAAACAACTGCGTATCTCCTTTGCATTGGTGTGTTTATATGTGTGTGTATGTGTGTGTGTGCGTAATGACAAACAGACAGACTAGCACATACGCCTACTACTATGGTAGAAGTGAAAATAAAGGGATTAAATTTTGTTCAATGACTGCTATGTTGCAAGAGATTGAATAGGAGATCCTCAACAGGTTTCATTTTGTCTCAGATTGTCGGTTCGTTTTCATGTCAGTTATAAGCAATATTTAACAAGTATGATTTATACACTTCCAATAATTTTCCAATTTTCAACACAAACATTTATAATGAGGCCATAAAATATCGACCATTATTTTCACTGAACTATTTTTCTCATTCCTGGATTCCTAATCTACTTAATCATTAATGTAGAATTTCCTTTTCTTGAATATAATCACTCCATTACAGAAAATTTATTAATTGAAAACAATATATAAGCAGACGATGAAAATAGCAGTCGCAGTGGAGATGGAATCGAATTGAAGAAATATATATTTATTGTCCTATTTCGATCTTCGTGTAAGACAAAATTACTACGACAAAAACTTATATATTATGCAATATCATGAATTATAAGACATTAACAAAACCTTACATCAGTTATAAATTTGAAAATTTCAAAATTAAGATAATGAAATTTCAAATATATACATAAAATATAAAGGTTCAAAGATATTGAAAACTTTCATTAGAAAATGATATGCATGGCTCTAATGAAAACTCTCCTTAAGGATTCAGTCTCCCAATCTCATAAATTTTCTTCTTTCACCAAATAGGAAAAAAAATCATCTCATTAAAACATCTCACCAAAACAGCTAGTGATTGAACGCAATTTACGGGCGAAGAAATGGAACAATAATTGACACAAATGCAACTAATTACATCACAGTAGTAGTGATATAAAACTGAACATACTATGTACGAACGATCTAACGACAGTTATATGATGATCATCACCTCTTTTGAAAATTCAATGAGACAGTAGTCGATCGTAATATTGAAGTGATTTTAAATCATTCATTTTTTATTAAAGTTTTTGAAATTTTAGAATAAGGAGAATTACAAAAATCTCACAAAAAAATCATTGACAAGATTTGAATGCTGTTATTAGACATTTACAAACTCCTGCTTTATAAGTAAGACAGAATAATCAAAAATGTTGATATTTTTATTCAAAATATTAAAAACCATGTTTATAAAATGGTTTTACAGTTCTTTAAGAAGAACATCCATGTGCAAAAACATTTCATTTTTCTCATATTTATAACCTGATCTCCTTAATTGCTCACCCAATATCTCCACACATGTTTCATACAAATTTGTATCTTTCCGCACGCTGCAGCTAATTGGGGTACTCGGAATTTTCTTTGCTGAACTACGAAGAAGCAAGAGAAATTGTATCACTGCTCCACAACTGAAAATGTTCCTCAAGAAGGAGAAGTTTATATTAATCAAAAATATGATTTGCAAAAATCTCATCCAATTATATTTTAACAATTACATCTAAGCACTTAGAAATTGATCATTTCCATCTCGCAATCTGAGTGATAATTAAGTTTTAAGATTTAAAAAAAAATCCATCATCTTTCAACCACCCTACGGAATACAACAAAAAGAAAAAAAGCTTACCAATGGATTTCGTCCTCTTGCACAGCATTTGAAAATAGATCTTCAATTTTATCCTTGAGGTAAGCAAGTACAGAGCTGTAGAAAGCAAATAATGAGTGCTTTAGTTGACTATTAACTAAGCCACAAAGTCATTACCTCACATGTTCAACAAATTTCTCAATTCAGCACATAAAATCAAAAGTGTCCTTTAGGCGAGTTAAGACAACTATTTCAGAAAAATTATCGAAAACATATAATATCGTCGGAGAATACAGATCTCATCTAGCCTAAATATTGCTAGAAATTTAAGCTTGCTTAAAAACTTGAGAAATAAGAGATTTAGTTATGGAAATTGAGTGTCGATTTTATTTATATCAAGATCTAAAATTGTTACTGCTAAAAAAAATGAAGTAGAGAAAATGAATTACCAGCGTAATAATCGGTACTTTAACAAAATTTTGTTAATCCAGAAATCAATGACCAAATTAAGTTCCAAGCCCGGACCAATTGGGTTCTGAATAATCCCTACCTAAATATGCCATTCTAAATTAATGAAAATACGAGCCGGTTATTAAAACTTTATGTAGAAAATCAGACTAGTTTTGAAAACTTCCAATTTCCAGAAAGAGGAAAAACAAATCTTACGGAGTAGATATTTTTTATATACCTGAAAACTGAAATTTCGACCTCAGAAAAAAGAAAAAACCAATTATCAATACACTAGATCTATATAAAAAGAAAAGACATTAAAACGCAACACTGAAATTTTATAAGATTTACTTTCAACTAAACCAATACCTTTTTATTGATCTCCGAAAATTCTTCTAAAACTAAATTAGCAATAGTTTTTGCTTGCATAGCAATTGCATTCGACGTTAGCAAACTGAAGCTGTTCAAAGTGTTGCAGATAGAAAGCCATCCTTCTGCTGCATTCTATAATAAACACATGTAACATATACTTCAAATACAACAATTTCAACAAATAGATCGAGTTTCCGAATACAGTTTTAGTTCAAACAAAAATTAATTTGTATAATTTTCAAGTTTTTCAAGACGATACTTAAACTAAGAAAAAAAAATATTGAGCAATGAATAGAATGGAAAACCTACTTTACGGTCAAAATCGCTAAACTTGCACTTTGAACAGGTAGTCAAATATTTGAAAATGGAAACAGATAAACTTGCCACCGATATTTCTTCCAGTTCATTATTGACGGCCTAAGAATAAAATGAATAATACAGCTTTTATGCTTTCTAATTTTTGAAGTGAAAATGTACGGAAAATAGCAACTTTTGCGTAACGAACCGCTGCAATAATCAAATTTTTGAACAATTCTATCACAGCTGTAAAAAGTTTGACAGCACCAGGACTGTTTTTCATATTATCAATCCACTGAATATCACACAATTCTACTCTGAACGCAAATGGTGCGTTATACGTCTTAAGCTGTTGCGTCCACAAACAGATATATGTCTGAAATGTATCTCTCATTTATCCTACTATGAGCTCTCTTTTTCATTTGTAGGATTAAACTCCAGGATTTTTTTTTGTTTCATCTTGAAATAAAAACTTGGAATTTCCCTTAAAAATTCTTTTAACTGCTAAAAAAAGACCTCATTAAATGTTTTCCAAACAATTTTTGACTACGCAACATTTTATACCTCGCAAACTTTGATTATCATGTCCAATTGCTCATCGGTCAGATCCTTTAAAAATTCTGGCATAACAGACTCTTTTAACCACTTCACATCATCCTGCATATTTTTCAACAGTTCTTCTTCGTCATCCTGAAAATTAGAGAAATGGTTTTAATATTTATAACCAGAGATAGTTACTGCGTCTGAATTTTTCATTTTTCTAAAGTTAAAAAGATAAACTCGAAGTACTGAAAAAATACTAATGAAAATATTCTTCAAGTTTGTATGATTTCATTAAATGATTAAAATAAGCTCATCTTTTTCGCATTCTGTTTGGAAAAAAAATGAAACCTTCTTGTTGCCACTAAGAATCATAACAGCCAGAATATACTGCATGCGGATACCGCGAATTATATTTTCAAAAGTAAAAGTAAGGCTAGGGGACCGAAATCCTTTTTGTAAAATATTTTCCATAATTAACTGCCGCAATGAAGTGAGAGTCTAAAAATAACTATGGCTCGCTTATGCGAAAAAGGGAATTATCTTGTAATAAAATTATAAATACAAAAACCATCTGTTATTAGTTTTATTTATGCAAAATTGTCCTCACCTTGCAATATTTGGAAACATAACTGGCATAGTTGTACTCCAAATGATGCCTTATTTCGGGTTGTTTCATGATACGATCCAAATACAATAACGACTACAAATTTGCCATAATAGTCAAAAGATGAAATCAGAAGCAACTAACCAATAAATGATATTTGATTAAGAGAAAAAAAACAAATCAAAATGAAGAAAAAGAAAACTTACTCTGTTAAACGCATCGCTCGGAAGTTTCGACTTCTTTTCACGCTTCTTTAGCGGACTATCACCGCACGTTTCTCGTTTCACAGTTTCGAATGCTGGAAATTTTGAACAGTAAAATCAAAAAAAAACAGTAAAATCTGATAATGACAGTTCAAAAATTCTGAATTTCAATATATATATATACCATCATCGATAAATTTCAAGAGAGCCAAAAAATCCCAACTGGTAGCTGCTTCTAAATAAACTGTAGCTTTTTCATCATCTAAACTACAATTTTGTAACAGTTCCTGCAACACTAATACTCTTCCTTCCTTCCAGTTGTCCAAAGTTTTGCCCAAATGCATCACTGCTTCCAAAATCGACGTATTCTAAAAGTATTTGTTATTTACTTCAACATTAAGAATAATAAAATCTGACTCCAGAAAACTGATTTTGGACTTAAAAATCTCTTCAAGCAATTTGGATTAGTCTTACCGCTCATCTAATCATCGATGTCCTATTATCAACCTTAAAAACAAACATTCATTTTGAGCAAAACCCTTCAAATAAAAAATTGAAAATATTTGATTGAAGTTTGGAGTCCTTCAACCTTTACTTACTCGATAATGCAAAAATGCAAATTTGAATAATTTAGTGAGAAGTCTCCTCAGATTTTCGTTTTCTTTTGCATACTTTTCGTCATCCAAAGTAAGCCGTAGCGGAAGCCACATTACCACCAAACAGTTTAACAGCAAATGCGATGAACGCCAAAGCTCGAATTTTTCGTTTGTTTCATCTGTATTAAGATTAATTCTATTATTCAAAAAATCGTTTTTTCTCCAAAAATTGAGACTGATCCAATCATCAATATGTCTAGCCAAACACGGAGTTCCTTGACCAGGATAAAGCTACTGCACATCAATCTATAGAAGGTCATACAGAGTTATCAAAATTTAGTAAGTTATTTGCCGATCAAGTTAATGGAACCAGTATGGACTATGTTGTTTTTCAATTAACTTGACTGAAGTTTCTAAGGAACGAGTTCAGTTAACTTGACATTACCGAGTTCCTGCTGCATCCATATCGCGATGAAATACGAAGTTAAAATTTTTTTTGGGAAAGGATTGTTTTGTTGGGCATTAAAACAAATAATAGACTACAAAATTTTACCTTGGACTGGCTCAATGAATGTTTCACATGTAGTCGCTTCCGAGCACACAGATATCGCCTCATCTGTTTCGCAGCCATCAATTCCTTTCAACGAACGCAGTGTTTTATATACAGCAAGCACCAATGATTTCCCGTGTTGTACTGATGAAAAATATGCAAAATTAATAGCCAACAAAATTTAATTGTAAAACGCGAACAAATATCAGATGTTATTCGGATAATCTTTTTAACATCTTCGATTTTTTATTATTTAAGATGCTCGTTTCCAGTGCCCTGATATATAGAAATCAAAGATCGAGTTATAGAAACCAACCAGCATGTTCGATTGGCAATAAATTTTCAGCAGTAATTATATGATGGAAAGATAAAGCAGCGATTTCACTCTCATGTCCCATAACAATTATGCGACGGATTACCTCATCCGGACTCAGTCCTGGTTTCATATAAAATGGCAGTAACAGTTTTGCAATCTCAAAAAGAAAAAATATCAACAGATGAAAGCAAAGTAAGAGTATTGTCATAATTAAATAATGATTTTAAATAATTTTATTTACCTCTTTTCGAACCATGTCAGATTCCTCAAGCGCAAACACCTTCAAAATGCGATCCATCTTCACCACCTCGCTAAGCTAAAACATTTCTTATTCACATAATTTATCAAAAAAATGAAATCTTCCCTTATTCAGTTTTCTACTTCTGCTAACTACAAGTTTTACCATGAAACAATCACCAAAAATTCCCTCAAATCTAGCATATTTGCTTTCTACACCAATTTAAGTTACTTTCCAGAAGAAAAAATTAATATTAACAAACCTTGATGAAACGATGGCCTACTAGCGCATTCAGTAATTCAAATGCAACCAGTCGAACGTGATCACAACGGTCATTGATTCCTCTATTATCAAATAAGCATTTTAGGGCCCGTTCACAAGCATTTAGAGCGCTTCCGCAACGTAAAAGATCGCGCATTCCTTCGTAAACTGCTATCCTTACGCTAACAATACTATCCACTGATAAAACATCGATAATCTGCAGTAGTGGCAGTAGTGCATACAATTACAGGTAACAATGATAAACTATTTTGTGGTAAGACGCTATTACTTTGTAGATCAAAATTAGACCCACAAAAGAAAACTGATAAAAAACACAGGCTGCGCTAGTTCAACTACCTGCGTAACTTAAGTCAATACTTCAATTATAATTTTTACTAAAGAAATGAATGAAACCTACACCTCATCATCCTCAAAAGGTAATTGAAAAAGCTAAAGTTAAATGTTGAAATATATGTTAAATATTAAAAATTACTTGCGTCAAACATTGCTTGATAAAATCAAGAGGAAATGTGTCGAAATAAGTGCTCAATATAAATAATGTTCGCCTGCATGCTTCAGACCGAATTCCATAACTATCATCCTTTAGAAGATCGATAATTATTCCTTGCTGCATACTGATATTTTCCGCATTTTCCTGAACGAACTAATTTGGAATTACAGCTTCGATTTTCAGTGAATAAACTTAATTATTTTGACAGCGTTCATTTGAACATGTAAGATTAGCTGTGTTGTTTTGTGCTCGAAATCAATTATGCAAAATGCCCTTCCATATAATCCTTAACTGAATGTCTTATTACCTACAGATTCATTTTCAACTAGAAGGTCATGCTTTAACAACATACTTCATGTTTGGAAGTATTTTAAAAAAATCGATTTGGCGTTTTATCACAATGATTGTTTGGAGTAAACAGTTTAAGTAATAATAGATAATCCAATAACTAAGGCAAAATACTGGTAAAGAAATTTACGCGATGTCAATTAAATAAACAGCATATTAGAACTTGCAGTGAAAAATTTTTTCTTTTAAAAGTTATTTCGCAGAAACTGTATCTTCGTTCGAAACAAACTATGCAATTTTTTTTGGTGAAAGGCGAATTTTAATCTTAATTTCAGATAATCGGCAAGATATTGGATTTGTTTGCGAATTCCTACGTGTAAATAATAAATAAATTAGTTAAATAAATAAATATAAATAAATAGACAAATTAATTAATTAAATTAACTAAAATAAATATATGAATAAATAAATGAATAAATGAATGAATAAGTGAATGAATGAATGAATAAATAAATATGTATATGTATATGTGCATATTAAATGCTAAAAATGTACTATACTTTGTTCTCATATTAAATATATCAAGTTGTTGAACAAAACACAGTGACTGATCCAATTCTAGTTATAACCCGCAATATTACAGCAGACAAGGTTGTCAACCAAACTGATAAAAATCTAGTGTCTTGCATCCTAATACAATCCTTCTTTTAATTAAAACATACGATATCGTCATCCGACACAAATGGATAGAACGGCAAAAATAAGCAGCAAGCATTGTATCGCACTGTTTCGTTAGCCGCCTTAAACAGTATTGATTAATTAAAAAAATAGATTTAATAACTATGTTTTCAAATTTTAAATTCTCTCAACCAGTAAAATGCTAACTCAATCAAAAAAAATACGAAGAATGAAAACCTTCAAACAACGCCACAAATTCGGCTCGAATGTACGGTATATCATTGCATCAATCTGTTTGCTTCTAGCTTTCCCGAAACATTCGAGCATCTGCAATTCTTGAAATTTCATAAAAATCACATGATATTTAAATTTTATAAAAGTCACATAATATTTAAAATTATTCTAATGCAAGTATCAAAATTGATTTTTTAATGTTTTGCTATGATTATCTGGATATCAAATTCCTTTCTAGAATTTATACTAGGAAGTTTATGGCCCGGTAACTGTAACTATTTCTACTTACCTAATTCATAAGACGCTCAAAATAAAATATACATATTTTTTGAAGGCAACTGACTGAAGTTCAATGAAATTACAAAGAAAAATAATACCGCCATAAATTTTTTATTACAACGAAGATGCTGTAAGGCATAATAGACGACGTCCATAAAAATTCTTTCCAGCCGATCCTGGAATTTATTGACACCATCCTTCACAACGTTTTTCCAGGCCAATAATAAAACCTCACCATAGTTGACACATTGCACCCTCAAGTACGAGTATATAAAAATTGAACCAAATAATAGAAATGGATTAAAAAATTCAAAAGTACGAAAATCGATTCAATTTGAGGTTGAAAACCAACAAATTTTTACTAACTTGCTAGTCTTCTCGGACGTAACTACTTTCTTGACTAACAACCAGAATTTGTCAATACCAATTCTCAGAATGAAATGAGCTGCCAGTTTCTTGCCCTGAGCATATATTGAAATGTTAACAATCTTAACTATAAAATCAGAACTCAAAATTATTTAATGAAAAATAAAATACAACAATCTATGAACCGACAGAAGAATCTTATGTACAAACAAGATTATCCGCAAGTCCTGAGAAATTTAAGCAACTCTCTACTAATCGGATTATTTGTGAAGTAAATTAATTGATTTACAGGATGCTTCATCGAAGGGCAGCTAAAACCTGAGACAACCCGCCAGAATAGTAATTCTATATAAAGATTCCAACAATGACAGAAATAATGGTACTATTTTGGGTCACAAACTTCCAATGAAGTAATAAAACAAGGTTCATAAACGGCACGCCTAAGTTCGTTGATTGTACACTTCTCCAACACTTCATCTACATCCGAATAAAGGCGTTTCAGGAGCTGTTTCTGAAAAACACAGAATTTTTGAAACGGCTGAGACAGGGATTTGACTGATGAAGATGTTGCTGCAAAACTGCTTCAGTTAGTGTGAAATCTAAGCCATTCACAACAAGAAATAGGAATTTCTAATTCAATTTAACCTTCCTTGTAAGTGAAAGTGAATTTTTTTTAAGGTGAAAAAGAAAGAGTTTGACGGAAATACCTGGCCACGAATCGGTTTCATAGCTCTGACTAACAAATCTCCATAAGAACTTAATTCATAGTCCAATCTCGATATGTTTCCTTCATCTTCTGTATTTTCATTTTCATTTCTCGTTTTCATATTTATTCTCTTCTTATGTTTTAATTTCTCGGCTCCCAATGCATTGGGTAGAAAAGTCTGCTCATTATCTAAATTATATACTTCACTCATTGCAAATGACAGACCTATTTTTATTCATTCATGACAACATGATTTCTAGGACTGGTCTTCTTCGGGATTTAGGAATGAGACCTCAGGAATGAGAATTCTTCCTTCTCTAGTGAAAATTATTCTAATAACCTATCTTTTCTGCGTTATATGTCTTTCCTAAATAAAGCTCGTTATATTGGATGAGTGCAGCTCCAAACCACACCAAAGAATAAACAGGACCCCATAAATGCTTTGTGGCTGCATTGCACTTTCTTTGTCCTAACATCTTCAAATAATATAAAGAAGTATGGCTGGGCAATATGCACGAATTATTACTTTAAATACAAAAGAAAACGAACTGATGGAGAGATTTTTCCTCGCTCGCTGATCCGCTTTTCTCGGCATCTCCACTCCTGAATGTGAAACTGCTGTATGTAATTTTTTGAATGTATTTTGTAGTACTTTCATGACATGCACCCTGCCACCTGAGATACCCGCCACCCAAGGCTTCACCACCTAAAGCAAGACCCAGTGACCGTAGCAAATTGTCAGTACTCCCGCCAAATCCACAAATTTAATTAACATTGATGAGTTCTATAACGAAAGATGGCTTACGGTGTCACGCCAATGCTGGACTGTTTGTCACACTGGATAGGGATGGTAATTTTAGGGAGGGTCCCGGTAATCAGGACATTAGAGTGTGCAGCGAGTGTTAGTGAATCAGATTCTCTAGCAAGGTTGGTACTTACAGCAGTTGACTGCTTCAAACATGCTGCCAACACAGGCAGTAAACGTTCGTTTATTTACATCGATTCATATTCGAAATGTGATCTATGCAAGATTTGTAGGAATGGTAGAAAGTAGATTAACATGCTACTCATATTAGGATTTGACCTGCCAGATTGAGAATTCGCAAGTTTTATAAGTTTCACTTGAAAGCACGAATTTCAGTGAGCTTATCGGATACAAAGAAAGGAAACAATGGGTATATTATCTGCACTATCAGCACCAATGCACATACGTGAAGATGGTCTGGTCTTGTTCATTACTGTCCTTGCTGGTAGGTTATTTTGTTGGCAAAATATAAATAGATGTGTTGATAGTATCTCTGCATAGTACTGAATATTAGGTATATTATTGACTAGAAACAGCAAATCTATCATTAGTAGGTGATATTGGTTGTTAGATTGATAAAGTTTTCATCAGTTTCTTTGCTAATCAAGTGGTTTCTTATTAGTGTAAAAACCTCTCTGCAGCTCTTGTTAATTTCTGATAAAAATGTGTCAGTGAAATAAACTGACGAGATTTTCAGGATACCCACTGGCGGTAATTTATCGGTCAATATTTTACAATAAATCATCTGCTGTACAACATGTTTACTTTGTAATTGCTGGTTTAGCACTTTATCTATTCAACTATGGTACTATTTTTGATGTTCGTTCTAAAAATAGTAAGAGAGGAAAGCATTTAATTTTAGTTCGGGCCATCTGTCTCTTTTCTCTTCTGCAATTGCTTTCTTTGGAGAACCTTCGATTTTCCAGGTGCTGCAGCACTTCACAGCATTCTAAGTATATTGCTAGCGTACTGGATTATCACATATTTTCCAGGGCAGAAAGTTTCGGTTGTGTTAGCACATTTCGCGTTTTTGGTGAGTTAGATGTAGTAGCTTTTCATAAAGTTTTAGTTTTAAATTTTTTTAATTTCTGATTACACTGTTATTAAATATAGAATATTTATCGATGTATGTTTTAAATCTCAAGGGCAGTTTTGATTTAAAATTATTTATTTATGATTGTAACTGCAAATATATAAAGATGTCTTTTTATAATGGTTTTCATCAAATCTATTTTTTTAAAGTTTTTTTTGAATTTCAGGGGCATTTGTTAATTGGCTACAGTTATTCGGAAACTGATAATTATGATATCAACTGGACAACATCGTTTTGCATAATGACTTTGCGTTTCATTGGTCTTGTTATGGATGTTTACGATGGGCGCAAACCAGTGGTATATTTTTTATAAATTGATATAATTATTTTATATGTTTTATCGCGCGCAAATGATGCAGAAATTTTTCCTGTTCTAGACTTTATTTTATGGGCTATTTTTGCTTCCATAAAATTAGTTTCAAAAATTTTACCGCACGAAATGCTTTACCTTTTCTTTATGTAGAAAAAAATATATGGTTAATGTCTTAACGATAGCTGATTTTTATTCATAAAGAATCAGTGAAAGGAGACTAGTTTCATCTGCTCTCTTTTTCTATGTCTAGAGCACATTATTTGGCCTTGTGGTTTTATGAATGTCTTTTTACTAGTTTCGAATATAGTGCATTAGTCAAATCGTTTTTTTTTATTTAGGATAAACTGGAAACGTATCAGATACAGACAGCAATAAAAAAGCCTCCTGACTTTTTAGAAATTGCAGCTTTTGGGTATTTTTTCTGTGGTACCTTTGCTGGACCACTTTTCTCCCTTTCTCGGTTCCGATCATTTGTTGCTGGCGAATATCTTGATAACAAGAAAGAAGTACGTGTGTCAGGGTTAGTTTTTTATTTAATTCTTAAATTTGGATGCTCATAACGTGATTAGTAGGCCATCTTGGATGTGATGATAATCGTTTTAAAATAACGTTCTTAATTTCAGGTTTATGCCCAGCCTGGGACGTTTTGTAGCGGCTTGTTTTTACGTGATTATATATCAATGGGGAGTCTTATGGATACCGAATGAATATTTTAACTCTCCCCAATTCTTTGTTAGTTTTTCAGGAACTAGACTTTCTTAATCATAAAGGAATTTTTAGCAATTCACGTTATGTGTAATTTGAAATCCATAAATTTTCAGGCGCTCTCATTTCGATGGAAAGTAATTTGGATCGTAATATGGTTCCGACTTACTATGTGTCGATATATTTCTGTTTGGCTTTTCACAGTATGTTTTCGATTATGTGCCATTTATCTGCCACTCACTACATTCAGGTGTTGTGCAGGTATTGGTGTTCAGATTTCAATTGTCCTCTATTGATGCGTTTACTCCATGCATCATCCTAAGGCTTGATGCTTCGAAAGTTATGGAAGAAGTAGATGTTACATTGTACCATCTCATTTAGACTATGATTTTCTACAGGAAGGAGCAGCAATATTGGCAGGTATTGCATATAATGGAAAAGATTCAAAGGGTAACGATCGTTGGGATGGTGTACGTGATGTCCATATAATAAAATGGGAATTTGGTTTGGATTTTCAGAGTGTTATTGACGGTTTCAATGTTGGCACAAACGCTTTTGCGAAAAAGTAGTTTTTGGATTTGTTTATGGTAAATGGCAAAACTTGAGCTTAACTAATTTGCTTAAGGTGACGCATTTTTATCTATATATTGTGGTTGAACAGAATCAAACTTGTGTAATGAGTTTAATCCCACTCTTTCTTGTGTCAGGCGAATACCACTGCGAATCCAGTGATGAAAAGTGGAAAATTCATAATCTGTTTTGCTTAAAATTAATTCGTTGATATTTTATTTAGTCATTTATATCGACGACTCCGATGGTTAGGTAATCAAACCTATAGCCACTTAATAACGGTTATTTACCTCGCAATTTGGCATGGTTATCATCTTGGTTACTTCATCCTTTTCTTTTTCGAATTTGCTTGTGTTTTAGCACAAAAACAGGTAGATTTTATTGACTTTATCATTTTTGTATAAGTTTTTTTTGCAAACATTTTGCTCTATTTTTAAATAAAAATAGAAAAATGAGAATAAAGTAATCAAGAATGAACCCAAAAAAAGTTTGTGAGATTTTTTTATTCTTATTTGAGTTATTTTTAAGTTTTATTCGTTGCTGAGTAAATCACCGAAGCTGTCGCACCACTTTGCACAGCCATATATGCTGCCACTAAAATTTATTTTTGGACGTATGGTAGTCAATGTTTCGATGGGTATCGGCTTTCTAACATTCGGTCTTGTCAAAACACAATACTGGATAAGGGTCTGTATATTTTTCTTTCACCTTATTTAAAAAGTTTTTTATGATCGATATATCTAGATATGATCGAATTTATCCAAACTTGTTATGATGGTCGTACCAAGTTGTTTCTCGACGACCTTTATTAGCAATTGATTACTGAAAAGTCCTTAGTGTTTCTATCTCTAATCCATTTTGATTATGGAATATCTTCTTTCCAAAAAAAGCAATGTAAACTTTTGAAAGCAAAATATATTAAACTTTCGTTTCAGCCACTTCTTTCTGTGTATTGTTTCACGCATATATTTTTCATATTTATATGGCCATTATTTTACCGATATTTACTGGGAATAGGATACAAAGTGGTAATGAACGTTCGTAATCAACGAATATGTAGTTGATCGTGTGCTTTATAGTCGTTAATAGGTCTGTTCTTTGGCTTTATGTCTTCATACTTAATACTGGTCTTAATGGAACTTTCTCTTTGTAAAAATTTGAATGGCATTTTCAAATCTTGGTATGTTTTAAGTCATTACCTTGCCTTTTTGAAAGCTCAATCAAATTTAATTTATTCGATATCTTCTCAAGGGAAATTTCAATTGATATATTTGTTTTCGTCGAGAACAAAAATCCATTTTGCATGTGAAACTGCTTATTTTCGTATTGTTGTATTTCAGCTTCACTTATGGAAAAATTTCTGAATGTTTTGAGATAAAGATATGTAGAAAACGATAAAATAGTCTTCATTTCTTACCGCTGCATTTTTTCTTTCCTTTAATTCTCTCCTGTCTTCCTGCTCATATTTCAGCGATTTCTTCCATTCTTTGATTCCAAAAAGAAAACGGGAAGACAATAACCAATTTTTAAAACTTCTCAACAGTAGCCTACTTTATGTCATCGCCGATGTAGGAAAGGGGAAGGAGAGGATTGCATAGTTACAAGCAATTTGATTAAATTATAATTACTAACCGCGCTTTTGATTGGAATGTTGTCACTTACAGCTGTTACCACTAACAACTCATTGCCATGTAGTCAAATTTTCAGGATCATATCCTATGGTATTTGGAAGATAGGGGAATGTCATGCATTCGGGTTTGGATTTTTCAATTAAAAGGTCTTATGCTATCCGAGTATTTCATTCTTTAAATAAGTATGTATAAAATTATTTTCATACTATAGGAGCTTTTTTAATGATTGCCACAAGTAGAATGTCTTTGTTTCAGAAGACGATTTCTCCTTCATTTGAATTGTATTATGATGCTATATTATAATGAATTCGTTCGAATAAATAAACGAAAATTTGTTTTCTATTACAATATTGGATAAAAAGTGATTGACAATTAATTGTTAAACAATTTATGAAAAAAGTTGACATATGTTACGAACATTCGCGGTCGAAGGAATGAACTTCTGAAAGTATGAAACCATTTTTTTCTTCCTCGCTTATCTATTAATATCTTAAAGGAGTGATAATTCCTGCATTGAAAAGCAAATCTTTCCATTCTCAATAAACTTTTATCATGCAACTACTGACCAATTCAGGCTA